>VMDO01021371.1:0-35521 GCA_007922755.1 Pedetes capensis
TTTACATACAATAGTAGGTGGTACTTCATTGATGAGATCCTGACAGAAACAGTTGATTTTTCTGAAACCCTTTATCTTGGTAGTTGGGACAGAAACATATACTGACAAGGGCCCCAGACATGAGCTTGTGGTTTTTCTTATAACATAGGGTACTTGTTATTCACCATCAGCAAATGACTTTCAGGCTCTGTTTGGAATTTTAGGCCCAGATAGGCGCTTAGAAATCCTCTTGACAATTCAGCTTTTCTTAAAGTTTGCAAGTGTAAACCTCTTGAATATCTTCCATTCAGACTGTTATCATTAAGAGCTTTGTGTAGTTCTTATTATAAAAAATGACCCTTTACATTTGAAATGTCAGCAATAGTTTTCAATACTATTGTGATCTATAGAAAGTTGGAAAATAAATTATTAAATTAAAGTAGAAAATAAAACAAAACACAGGTCTGAGCTGAAGCTATTTCTCTGCTAATCTTTGTGCATCTTAAATTACATACATTTAGCCATGTTTGTTTATTAACTCTTATACAGTAGGTCAATGAAGAAAAGGAAAACCCTCCACTAGATGGATCGTCACAGTGTCTACAACAATGGACTTAAACATATATAAGATCATGTGCCTGGCACAGATTTGAGGAATGTTTTGTTCTGTACATAGGGTCACTGTTGGACCAACTTGATGGCACCCAAGAACATTATAAAGCCAAAGTTTGCTCATGTCAAACTTTGAAAATCTAGAAGTATATGAGAGAAATATCACTCATAAGCCTATCCATCATGCCTAGATAACTGATACAAATTTATTACTCTTTTAGGTAATAATTGTAAAACATTTTAATTTTGTGTAGTCTGATGAAAAACTACTTCATCATTTGAAATTAGGAGTTGAGTCATCATATTAATGTCTCTTAAAAGTTCTACTAAGCATCATTCTCATTTTATTTAAAAAGACTAATTGCTTCATTCTGGATATCTAAACATTTAAAGCGTGCCAGAAATCAAAATTACAACTTAAAAATCTAATGGGCTTTTCTTTGTGACTCTATAATGGGGCAACAATTCCGTCTACAAAATGGAATGAGGTTTCTGATCAGCTAAGCCAAGGAGGCTGGCTTTAAAGGAAGAAGGGCTGAACAAAGCAGAAACAGAACAAAAATCAGATTGATTATTTCAAAGTTACTTCCTTTATGGAGTTAACACAGGCAAAATCGCCTTTGCATGCTGATTCCAGTGGACTAGAATCTCCTGATTTTGGGGAAACTGGCTTGTTTCAAAGTTCAGTTGGATTAGATGGCCAGTAGCACGAGTGACTCCATTCTGATTTGGTCTGGTATGGTGGGATCTAGTGTGGGAAGCTGGTTCAAAGCAATGGCCTCCCATAGATTTTGTTTCATAGATGCTAAAACTCATTTTTACATTTTGGGTCATATGTTATATCAAGATTATCTTTTAACAAATCAAGGAGAATACTTTTCTCCTCTCTATTCTCTTCAACTCCATTTGTCTTTTACTGTACTCATAAACATTCCAGGTAAAGAACCAGCTTGACACAGAGTTCTAGTCCCCTCTCAGCCCACAGAGTAAGAGCAAGCATCATCCTTCCTTGTCTAGTAGGGACTTATTAAAGAAAAAAAAGCTTAAATATTTCTGGACCCTTTCTATGATACTCAGTTTTCTGCTTCTTCTGTCCTCTCAACAATCACCATTCAGAAAGCTCCTCCTCAACTATATTAAGCATTTTGTGGTACCCCATTGCTGTGTACAATTTTAGTGTTTTTATGTATCAGCTAAATTTCAGAGAAAAGATTTATACCTTCACTGAGGGAACAACTATTATTCTTCCAAAACTTATTTAGCTACTATCATCACCATTACTTTTTGAAAAAGAAAACTACACTTGCCTAGGAGAACAAGTATATAACTATACTCAAAGAGAACATCCTGACTATCTGACTACTTTGTTGCTAATAGACCTTATAATATTAAAACCTACCCATCAGCCTCTTCAGAATTTATAGTTTTTACTTCCAAAGGGCAATTTTAATGTTTAATATACATATATAAGAATGTTCTATGCAAATTATCTTATACTATCAGAATTTATTATTGCAAGCTAGATATGAGACTCACATCTCTCTCTCTCTTTCTTTCTTTTTTTTTTTTTTTTTGTCAGTACTGGGGGTTGAACCCAGGGCCTCACACTTGCATGCTTTTGTAAGTGCTGGGCCACTGAGCTTCATCTCAGCCTTTTTGTTTGTTTGTTTGTTTCTGAGACAGGGTCTCATTAAATGACGAAGACTGCCTCTGGTCTCGAACTTGTGATCCTCCTTCTTCCACCTCCTGAACTGCTGGAATTACAGGTGTGCGCCACCACGCCCGGGAGACTCACATCTTTTAAATCCACTAAAGTGACTTGTTTACAATGCTTTCATGTCAAATCAGGAATAGCGAAATTATCCATAGATCTAAAGAACAGCTGGGCTTTAGCAGACTAAAGAATGTGTGATAAACTTCTTCATTCAGAGGGAGTAAGTTTTGCCTACTTAGTGAGGACTTCATGTTTCCAGTAACTGTAATCCTGCTTGCCTTGTATTAGGAGTACTCAGCCCTGTAGGATAGTGGAAGATCTATGGTATTAAACTCCTATGAGTTTTTTCTACTTAGGACTTGCTTTTATTATTTTACTATGTTTCCATCCAGGTTTCACTTAATTATCCATAAAAGGCAATGTCAAACAGAGACTGGGGATTATGAAACTGAAATTTAAAATTTCATGCAGGTAACTTATCAGTGTTACGAACCCCAGAAAAGGATGTTGAAACTAAAAGTTGCCTGATAATTTTTCTCCTGTGATAATTTTTCTCCTGTAAAAAATTTGATATTTTCAGGGTTCATACAGATATCAATTTAATTCTCCATTTGAGTGCCTATTATATGAAAAACATTATGCTAACTTTTCACAATCAATCACAAAATGAGGCTGTACTCAGTACATGATCATTAACTTTAAACTAATAACTAAATCTTTATAGCATTTCCTTTGTTTTAGGCATTGTACTTATATGTGATATTTCATTTAATTTAATCCTCATAGTACTTATTTTGTGATAGGAATCTTTACTATTCATACTTATAACTATAAAAAAGAGATTGAAAAAAGTTATGTAACTTTACAAACATCACAGCTTGTTATATAAAAGGTGTTCAGTAAAGTGTGGATAGACCCTCTATGCTAAATATGTAGTTTAACTACATATTATTCTCATGCCTTCAAGTTTTTAAACATTAGGTAGAAAGAACAAGACCAAAGAAAACAAATTGGAATATAGGTACAAGAAATGCCATAAGAAATGAGAAAAGAAAAATAACTGGAAATTCTGATGTGGGGCAGTTAACTTGGTAGGAGAGTCTATGGGACACTCTAGAGAAATAAAACAATCTTTTGAGCCTGATTTTGAGGCATGAATAGAATTTCCATATTAAAAATCATTGTACTTGGTAGTAATGTTGTTTGAAGATGGGAAGGAAAGAGATGATGAAGCTCATTGTTGCAAACTGTGAGATTATTATGAACAGACTTGTTGAACAGTTTTGGATTAATTGAATGCCAATTCAGAGCAAAAGCAAAGATTTTTGAAAGGCACTTTTGTAATTCAAGGCATATGGATCTCATTGATCACAGTGAAGATTATCAAAAGTAACATGTAACAGGCTTCTTATATTTTGAAAACTCTTCTACTTTAGGGAATTCCCTGCTATAAAAAAGAACTTGTAAGTAGAAAATGTGAAAGAGTAAGAATCATTTCCAGGCCATAGGTAAAGGAGTAGCATCTGGAGCAGAAGTGAGGAATTCTCAACACTGCCTTTGAGTCAGTGTCTGACTCATAGCAACCCACACAGGGTTTTCAATGGCTGATTGTTTTGGGATTGCTGCAGGAATGGATTGCTGCCTCCTTCTCCCTCTCCAAATATTAGGAATCTCAATAATTATGTGTGATGTTAAATTACTTTTTATTTTGAATATTCACCCCTAAATTCTAGAATGGAAAATTCATTTTTTTCTCACAGATAAAACATAAATTCCTTCACTTCCATATTCTTCTACATAGCTAAACCTATTGAGGCAGAATTCACAAGAGAGAAGAGACCCCAGGGTCGTTATTAATCTTTAGGAGGATTTATTAATTGCTAGCAATGACCCAGCCTGAGAAATCTCTAGAGACCTGAGCAAAAGGATAATGGCAGGCTGGGTTCTTTAAGGGGTTGAGCACAGGGAGGTCCCTCTGCAAGGGCCAGAAAAATTAGGCAAGCACATTACAGAAGCAGAACAGCACTGATTTTACACAGGAGGGTGGTGCGTTCCAATGACTAGTCTTGCAGTTATGAGAACAAAAGGGCTTTCACAGGTGGCCTGGGGAAAGAGAACAGAGACTTAATGGTTACATAGATATGAAATCATCCAAAGGAAGACTCTTGAGATTTTAACTTAGAGAAAACAGGAGCTACAGAGATTTAGGAGAAGTTTGAGAAAGGAGAAGGGGGGCCTTTAACCTTTAGAATCTCTATCACTGTAACTGTATGCTTATGACTTGAGAAGAATTCCTATCTTTTAAATACTTTTTTATATTAAACAAATGAAAATATGACTTTTCATTTCACAGATTATTTTTCAAACAAAATTCCTGCTACTATTAGATTACTTCTGAATAATCTACCTATTCAAGATCGCTTGAAATAAAATTTGATAAATATTTATAAACATCTCGCTTTTCAGAACCTTAAAACATAATCTAAATTGTAGTTAATCTTGTAACTATCCTTTGTGTGATCATCAACATTTATTTTATATTTTTATTGCTTTGTTTTGTACTTGCTGAAGGAGAATAAAATTTTATTATTCAAACTAATGAAATTATAATGCATTGTATACTACATGTGGACATATTCAATTTAAGTGTAGGGTTAAAATTTAGATTCGAGGTCTTTAGGCTTTAAGTTATGTTCTTATCAATATTATTTGAAGTACATATACATGAACACTATAGTAAAATCTTTTGTTGGCAGGGCAATAGTAAGAAATACATATTGATTTTCATTTTCTTTTGACAACTGAAAAATAGAGAAAAATACCATGAGCTTATGTCATTTATTTATTTATGAGTTTTTAAATACTCCATGGGACTGGGGTTTAGCTCACTTGGTAGAGTGCTGCTGTACATTCTCTGAAGACCTGGATTTGATCCCCAGCACTGAAAAATGGGAGAAGGATGTGGAAATCCACTCCCAAAGCAATCCTGAAACAGCCAACCATTCAAAACTCCATGAGGGTAACTATGAGCTAGACCCAACTTGACAACATATAAGAACAACAACAAATACTTCATACAAGTATAATATACTAATATTATTACATTTGAACTCCTGCAGATACATGAGTGATATAGTGATATTTTCCCTTTTCTTTTTCTTTTTTTTTCTTTTTTTACTGTACTGAGGTGTTGGTCTCAGGGCCTTGTATGTGCTTTTGCAAGTGCTCTACCACTGGGCTGCAACCTGCTAGGTTACATAGGCTGCCTCTGGCCTTGAAATTACAATCCTCCTACCTCAGCCTCCTGAGTTGCTGGAATTACAGGCATGCACCACTGTACCCAGCTCACATGATAATTTTTATCATTAGAAAAATCTGCCATTGGAAAGAAATATGAATATGTTAGTATTTTTGGTATTTAGTATTTAGGTATTTTAATAACCTGTAGGCAGTTTCCCTGACCTGTTTTCTTTAGGAAAATATAACATGAATCAGGTAGTAAATTGAAATTACAAGAAGGTGGAAAGCTAATGGAAGCAAAAAGCAGATATAGATAGAGAATCTTCTTTAGGTATGGTCAAGGTCAATAGACTCAGACAATTATTGTTAAAGTCTGGTCCCTGTTTATCTTTCACTCTCAAGTCTTAATCCTGTCAAAGAACAAAATTTCAACAAACTGGGTTTTACAGATCTAATTGGCTTTTATTAGTGATTCATGAGACAGGCAGCATCCAATCTACAAGACAGACAAGAGCTCTGCTATGTGTGACAGAAAGGTCATTTTGTGTAAGGCAGCTTCAGCAGGGACAAAGAAACATTAAAAATTGGTTTGGTTAACATCAGTTTACCCTCCTTGTATTGTTGTTGTTAGGTGCTGTTGGTTCAGGTTCAACTTATAGTCACCCTATGTGCAACAGACTAAGCATTACCCAAAGCTGTGCAATGCTGAGCACTATTGTCAGTGCTTTTCAGCTATTTATAAGGTTACCAGTGGCTGATTGTTTTCTGGGAGTGGGTTGCTGGATCCTTCTCCCAAGCCTACAGCCACTGGTGTTCCCAGGCAGTTTCCCATCCAAGCACTAACTAAGCCCCCAACCCTGTTTAGCGTCTGAGATCTGGCGATCCAACACCACACTGGGGACTGCTTTATGCTGGTTCAGGTTTACTAGGTCTCTTTTGATTGATTACTATAAATTTTGGGGTTTATTTTGCTTTCCAAAAAACTAGTCTGTTTAGGCATTTGGCTATCATCTCCCTCTTGATTTCTTGCAAGGTCAGATCTGAGAAGTAAATAGCTTGGCTTTCTCTTGATGACATGGAACCTTAGCATGGGTGAACCCATTTAGCATTGTTCAGTGGGAACCTAGTTCAGGAGCTCAATCCAATCCAATAGATTACCATAAACTTTATTTAACTCTCCTTCACACAGTATTTATCATTCCATTCATGTTGCTTTACTTGTTCCCTGAAAGACTTAATAGGTGAATTTTTACTCCTTTCTCCTTAGAGTATTTGGTACACACTTCCACTAGAACTTGTCTCCCTAATTCTTAACTATATTCAATTGGTTAAATATCTATCTCTTCCATCAGTCTGTGAGTCTTCTAAAGAGCTTGAGCTACCTTTGTTTTTGTTGTTAGGTGCCATGGAGTCAGGTCTGACGCATAGCAACTCTATGCACAACAGAATAAAACACTACCTGGCACTGTGCCATGCCCAGCACTATGTCAGTGCTTCTCTCCTATTCATAGGGGCTTTGATGTCTGATTGTTTCGGGAGTGGTCTGGCAGGTCCTTCTCCATTTTTGGGTGCTGGGGATTGAACCCCGAGCCTCAGAGTATGCAGAGCAAGCACTTTACAAACTGAGCTAAACCCCAGCTGCTGGTGTTGTCTTACATCTGTTTATGTCTCTACTATCTTCCTCAATTGGGACTGGGATTTGGCTCAGTTGGTAGAGCACTGTGCTGCAGTCTCTGAGGTCCCAAGTTCAATTCCCAGCACCACACAAATGGGAGAAGGATCTGGCAATCCACTCCCAAGGCAATCCCGAAACAATCAGCCATTGAAAACCCTATGAGGGTCGCTATGAGTCGGATACCGACTTGAGAGCACTTAACAACAACAACAATGATCTTCCTCAGTAATTTTCACATGTTAGGGGCTAGGATTTAGCTCAGTTGACAGAGCGCTGCTCTATAATCTCTGAGGTCCCTGGTTCTATTCCCAGCACCGCAAAAAATGGGAGAAGGATGGGCAATCCACTCCCAAGGTAATCCCAAAACAATCAGCCATTGAAAACCCTCTGAGGGTTGCTATGAATCGGACAGGACTTGAGGGCACCTGACAACAAGAACAGGTTGTAGGCAAATTTCCTTAAAAGTATTAAATAGAACATAACATGAAAGAAATCATAAACTGCAATTTGGTTGATGATAGACATACAATAGTGGATTTCAAATTAATATATTTGAAAAACATGGCATTCCAAATATGTGTCAACACAGTAATATTTTCTAATGTGTGTTGAATTTCACCATGTAGATGAATGGACTAGGAACTAAACCTGCTACAAAGTTATTTAAATATTGGAAGGTAACCTCCCGTTGCTGAGATGCAACTTGATTTTACTTAAATCACCTCTCTGAGCATAGCAACTAGATAGGTACGCTTTGATGGATTGGTTTATTATGGGTAAATTGAGCACGGAACAATCTAAATTGATCATTAAAGAGACAGAATCCTGAACTGTCTATGCTGTGGCTGTTTCAGTTTAGTTCTATACCCACAACCAAAATAGGAGGGGAAAAAATGGATAGATTTTCTAAACATTTCAGAACCACATTTTCAACACATTTTAGCTACAAAATCATATATAATGACATTTTCAATGACCAGATGAAAACCAAATGTGGCAAGTGACAGCATGCATTATCCCTTATAACATTTTCAGACTATATTACTTTTTCTTTTCATTTTGTATTTGTCATACATCTGTTGTTACGGGGCAATTTTTAAAAGTTGTTTCTATTTTATGTTAAACAGTTCTCATTATGCAGTGAGCTCTTGCTTGGTACTGTTCACTTAGGAATTTTTCACTTTTAGCCATGTATCTCTTCTTATAAACTACATTGATGTTATTTTCATTGTAGATTTACAACTTATACTCTCCTTGTAGGAAATATATTTTATTAAATGTAGCCCAGGTTTCATTGTTTGAACTAGACTAGGACTAGTGTATTTTCTTCTTAAGTCAGATAAAGTAGATAACATATATCTATGTAAGAGGTCTCAATACTCTGTGTGGTAATGTGATAGCAGTTGATTCTTCTGAGAACCAGAGGCAATTAGGCTTTCAAAATAGTCCTTTATGTTCTCCTCAGATCTTACATACATCCATAAGATTGAGAGTTTAAAATTATGTCCCACAATCAAAGTTAATCTTCCTGCTTTATTACTGGAGCCACTATGGTTTTAATTATAAAACATAAAGAACAAATGGTTTAAGAAAAAAATGAAATTGAAGGCAATTTTTATACTACCCCAACAACCAGGGCTAATCCCTATGTACATTTTGGTGAATACACTTACAGTGGGGTTGAGGTTTAGCTCAGTTGGCAGAATGCTTTCTTTGTATGCTCTGAGGCCCTGGGTTCAATCCCCAGCACTGCAAAAAAGAGATAAGGACCTGGCAGCCCACCCCTGAAACAATCAGCCATTTTAAACTCTAAGAATAGCAGAGAAGCACTGACATAGTGCCTGGCACCACACAGTGTCAGTGAGTTTCATTACCCAATGATTTAGACCCAACTTAAGGAACAACTACAACACTCACAGTGTTTTGTATGCATAAATACACTTCTCTGATTTCCTTTGGTGATTACTCTTGGATTATTCTATATATTTAGTTTTTAATCTACTCTTTTGTTTTAAATTATATTTATACATTTTTAACGGTTGCATAATATTGACTTATAACACGAATGTACCATAAACATTTCACAGCTTACCTGCTGTTGAACTTTTAAGTTGTTTTCAATATTTTAATAATGTCAGCAGTACTTAGAAAATGAAAATTCTTATCATTAAATTTTAATAATTTCACGACAATTTCTTAGAATTCATTAATTTTAGAATGGAAATTACTAGGTATAAGAGAGAATTTTCTCTACCTCAATTCAGATTACTTTTCTTTTTTCATTTAAATATATCTTCTAAGACTGACAATAAAGAAACTCCTTCTTAGGAGTTTTTGAAAAATATTGAACACAAGGAAATACTCTAATTCAGTAGGCCACTTTCCCTGCTAGAAGCACTGTATACTTGAAATACCAAGAAGACTATAGCCTAGGCATTTATATAATATCAGATAAATAAATATGAAAAACCAATAAAAAGGACAAGTTACTTTTAAATCCCTTTTTGTAAAAAGCCGTAAAATACTAATATAAATATTTCTTATTTATGTACTTATTAAGACTGACAGCCTTGGCACCAAGCTAATTATGGTGTGTAGTAAAAAAACATGTTTTATGCATATTTTCTGCCTTTAAAAAACAGTGAAACAGGTTTTGCACCTTAATGAAGTATCCTCACAGCTTCTCTGTTTTGGAAGACACAAATTGTTTTCATATGATGGCTGTAAAATCCACAGCTCTTCCCACTGTTAAAGTAAGCTGTGTCCAAGAAATCCTCAATGATCTCATCTTTTAATAACTCTAAATAAGGCTATTCAGAATTACAGGAATTTGACATACAAATGACAAAAATGAGATAATTTTCTTACTATTCTGGAGTGGGAACAAATATATTTGTTGTTTAAGGGTAGTTATCTTGAAAGTATTAAGATATATTAAAATTATAAAATGAAATGTTCGTTAGAAAGTGCAATAAACTCTTGCCTTTTCTTGCACAGTGTTGTGATGGCTGAGAGGCTTAATTAACTTCTGGTAGTGGAGGACCCACAGGCAAGATTGAGAGAGGATAAAGCTCACTAAAGGACCTAAGACTCATTAGCTTTTAAACAGCTATTCAAACCTAATGTCTATTGAATAGGGGCATATTTATGATAAAGAGTAAAAATATTTACCTTGTACCCTATGCCCATATTTAATTAGCCTAATGGTTATTATATCAATGTTGTTTAGTCCTTATACTTCTTAGGCAGAGAAATGGCCAGAGAGTCATACTCGTTCATTATCTTTAACTTTTTTCAGTTATGTTAAAACAAGTCCTTTTCCCACAAATGCATTTGGCATTTACATTTATTAAAAACTCATTCACAGAGAACCTAATGACTTGCAAAATATTCAAGTAAATTATAACCTTCAAATTCTGCTCATATATGTATACAGATTATCTCTTAAAAAATAGAACAGGTTCCTTACAATCCCTGTTATTATGATCCTATTTCTATTTAATATAACCACTTCTTTCTCTGATGAGCTTTTTTCATTATTATTAAATCTCCACATTATGATAAATTCCACTTCCTTTCATACTTGGTACATAGTGAGCAGCCCATCTCTTTTGGGAGGTGCATTTTAACAATTAGTAGTTTTCCTTCTGGTCATGAATATCAAAGTTAATGGCAGGAGACAATGCACAGAGATTATTTAAGTAAGCATGGTGGTTCTGTGGCCAAAAGTAGGGAAAAATAGCAGATATGGAGCACTTACCTAGAAAGTCATTACATTTAAATTTCTTAAGCTTGGTATAACCCTAATAAATATATGTTTAACTTAAATCTCAGAAACACTTGCCATTTATATGACTTTGCTTTAGTGCAATCAAAATTCCTGGTTTATCTGCACCTAGGCTTATTGATGTATCTTTATGCTGTCTTTTAATTTGTCTCGGAACATACTGAGCAATGTATACATTCATACGTGACATTTCCAAGGCTGGCCATTTGTGGTGGAAATCAACCTCACATTATTAAAAAATAAAAAAAACATTTATTCTATGAGTCATTTCTTTTCGACTGCTGACATTCTTTATTTCCCATAAATTTGAAAAGATTTTGCTACCTTTATATAATTATATTCAAAGATATTTTTCAATATTATATGATAACTATTTTTAAGTATTATTTCTGAATTTTATTGTATGTCTGGCTTTCTGAATTTTAAGGGAATCTTGTTAGCTTTGCTCAGTTTTAGATAGACATGTTTGACATGTCACTTTTTTTATATTTTTACCTACATTGTCTTCATTTACTCTGGTAGTTGACCATGCAATATATGTATTTTAATCCCCTATTTATTTAATAGAGTTCTTTTTGTTTGTTTGTTTCCATAAGGTATATTTCTTCTTCCTATGTATCCACTTTGTATATCCAACATCTACCCAATACATACTTGCATTTTTCTGCTAGTTCTGCATTAACACATCAGATCTTGGTGAGCTCAAGAAAATCATAAAGGAAAAATTTAGTAGATCTTACTAGAAATGATTTATTTCCAATGTAAGCTTATAGTGTATTTACTGTAGAATTCAAATATAGACACATTTCTATAAGGCAATTCCTTATCCCTACCACCACCCTGCTTACAATCCAAGCCCGAGGGTCTTATTTCCATGAGTTTATTGTGAAATAGGCCTGCAGCTGTAGCCCTGTGGCATCCAATCCTGTCAGATCTTGAAAGGTAAGCAGGGTCAGGCCTGGTTAGTACTTGGATGGGAGACTTCCTGGGAACACCAGGTGCTGTAGGCTTGAGAGATGGACCCGGCAACCCACTCCCAAAAATCAATCTGTCATTGAAAACCCTATCAACAACGGAGAAGCACTAACGATAGTGTTTCGCCTGTTGTATATAGGGTTGCTATGAGTTGGATACCAACTCGAGGTAACCTCACAACAACAACATTGTAAAATAAGTACTTGTTAGGGAGTAGCAGCAGCATGCATAGACTGAGAAGGGCAGATGATCAGGTGACTGTCCCACATATCAAGCATAACTGTTCATTCCATTTCTCAGGAAAAAGGAAACCACAAGTAAAATAAAAAAGAAGAAACATAGATGGTTAAATTTTACTGGTAAGAAACATAAAAGGGTTCATTTCACTCATGCACCGTGAAACTTTGCAGGTACTGTTGCTTTGGTGCCCATGTAATTGAGCATAGAAAAAGAATGGGAAGAACATCATTTTCCTGATGGCTTCTGTATTTTCATGGATCCAGAAAATATAATTTGATATATCATGTGTGGTACTATTTTGTCCTTGCAGCTTTAGGTGGGTGAGAGGCAGTGTCTAGCAGAGAAGGCAACTGTGATAGCATTGGGAACCTCAGGTGAAGGTGCATTGTATCAGTTTCCTATGATATCCATAACATATTACCACAAACTTGTCAGGTAAAAATAACAGAGGTTTATTCTCTCCCAGTTCTTGACAACACAATTTCACAATTAAGATTTTGTCTGATTCATTCTTTTCCAAGGGCTGTCTTCTTTTATTCTCCATTGTTTGCAAGCAATCTTATCATACTTCCTTACCTTGTAGATGAAACATTCCAGTCTCTGCCTCCAATTTCACATGCCTTTCTCCTGTGTCTGTGTGTTTCTTTTTTCTCTTGTAATAATACCAGTCATTGGATGAGAATCCATGCTAATCCATTGTCAACTCAATTTCATTATAACTGGGAAGACCCTAATTTCAAATAAGGTCATATTCACAGATACTCAAGGTTAGGACTTAAATCTATCTCTTTTTTGGAGGACCTGATTCACCCAATAACAGTAAGGCTAAAGAGATCTTTTACTAGTTAAAGAGAAGTAGCATCTCTGTGTCTAAAACTCCTTAGGTTCAAATGATAGATGCCATGGAGTGGCTGCACAAAAACTTCCTTTCTTGCTATTCTTAAACGTGGGCCTTTAGAGAAGATTCTAATTAAGATTGAGGGAGCTGTTGTACAGGGTACAGCATGCCTATAATCCCAGGGATTGGGGAAGTAAAGGCAGGATCATCATGAGTTCCAAGCCAGGGGCAGCCCATACAACTGAGATCCTGTCTCAAAATAAAAAATAAAAAATAAAAATAAAAAGGAAAAGGAAAAGGGGCTGGAGCCATGCAGTTCAGTGGAAGAGCACATGTCTAGCATACATGAGACTCTGGGTTCAACCTCCACCACCAAAAAAAAAAAAAAAATTAGATTTGAGGGAGTAACCTATTATATTATGCTGAATCATATGACATTACTGATTTTCTGAGGTAAAGGTTTGCTATTTGAAATTTCTTATTATTCAACATAATTGTAAGTGAACTAAGAGAAAATTATTATAGATTAAGAAAATTGCCATTTTAATAATATCAGTTTGGCATTCTTAACTACAAAATATACAGATTAAGGTATATGAAGCAAATGATTTTTTTAGCCAAAAATGTATTTAAGTTATAGCCTATGATGTGACTTTCTCCTATTAGATATTATCATTAAGATTTATAGGAAAACTTAGTTAATTCATATATATTCAGTAACTATTTCAAAACATATTCTCTCAGGTAATATATACTTTTGGTACCTGAAATTAGGCATGAAGGGAATAGACAAATTTTTATATTGTATTTTTACTTCATAGTAACCAAGAATAAAACCGAGTTGAAAGACTGAACTCCTGTATAAGCATTTGAGTTAACTCCAAATCTTTATAGTTATAGGCTAGATATCATCCTATTTATTTATCCTTAGGGTTTGCATAGTGATTGTTTTCCCCTCTCAACATTTATCTAAATTGAGAGGCAGCAAATTTATTTCTGATAGCTTTTCTAATTTTTCAAAGTAATTTATATTCTAAAACTATCTTACAAGGGACTGGCTAGTCCAACTGCTATCCCCTTAGATTTGCATTGTTATTGTTCTGGAATTTGTAATGTCATCTCATAGACTTGATTGGATTGATTAATTTAATCTCACATCTCACCACCCTTCTGTTTCTAGCAGCTTAAAATGTATTGCCAAAAGTATTTTTCATATACTAATTTGGGTTTGTTGGGAGGATTCACTCATAAAAGAGACAATGCAGCTAAAATATGTTTTTGAAAAATATTCCTTTAATGACATTACTTTGTCCTACCAGTTTAGTGAACAAACCCTCATACAAAATTCATTGAGAAGCAATTGACATGATGGTAACTGAGGAAACTAGCAGTTACACTGATACATTTCATTCTTGATTTTGCTTCACTCTTTTGGGCCTTGTTTAAAACTTCTCAATAAGATGTGACCTAGAAAGGAAAAGGAAAGCAAACAATAGAGACATAGTAGAAAAAGTCATGAATGAAATTCTGCAACTATTGGAACAAATCATCCAATATGTGAAACAAGCATAGAATTCAAACATCATTTGAGCAAGTATACTCCCCAAAAATCTTACATTTCTAATGAAAATGAAGACATATCAATTATTCATTAACATTTGGAAGTCTCTCTTGGGAAAAAATTAGAAACAAAATAAAACATGCTTTGTTTAGAGTGTAGAGATAACTGGTGACTTACTGAGTGCATTAAATAAATTTATATTGTATTTCTTTTTCAATTGTACATCCTGGCAGCTTGAAAGGTGTTACCAGGAGCAAAGAGTTTCATTAGGACATGCCTGGAGGTGACATAAACTGCCGGTCATAAATAAGAGAAGCACTGTGATTCTGACCTCATCAGACTATGGGTAGACAAAAGTACCTTTAGCCATAGTTCTTGTTTCTTTTCTTTTTTTTGTCTGATACTGTATACACGCTAGAAAACAGATATTCTATTTTCTTTTTCAGTTTGTTTTTCGACAGCACCTAACAACAACAACAACAATGTGCATTTTCTGGAAAGTTATGGGGCAGAGGCAGAACTATTTTTTCTGATGAAAATTTAGATAATGCCCAAAGTTGAAGTTCATTTGAGTAAAGAACTTATTTGTGTATATTTTCTGAAAAATTAGACAGGAAGTATACTTCTGATTTTTTTTCCTAGTTTGTATCCTTAGGTTAAAGTGCAGAGTAAATGACAATAATCATTGCTGATCTGTTATGTCTTTATTGTTGTTGTTGTTGTTAGGTGCCCTCGAGTCGGTATCCGACTGATAGCGACCCTCATAGGGTTTTCAATGGCTGACTGTTTCAGGATTGCCTTGGGAGTGGATTGCCAGGTCCTTCTCCCATTTTTGGGGTGCTGGGAATTGAACTCAGGACCTCAGAGACTGCAGCGCAGTGCTCTACCAACTGAGCTAAATCCACGGGGCTGTTATGTCTTTATAGCAGTAGCTATAACATCATTTAAATGTGCATATATGCACATATGTTATTAATTTCCCCAGTAAGAAATCCCAGATCAGTGTATGAGGTCCTTAGTTTTGAAACAGTACCTGTTGCAATACTTAGGAAAATTTCATGAAAACTCTGGTGGAATTTTTGTTTGTTTGATTTTTCGATACTGGAGGTTGAACCCAGGGCCTCGTACTTGCGTGCTTTGCAAGTACTGGACCACTGAGCTGCATCTGCAGCCCATTTTTTTTTTTTTTTAACTTTTTTTGAGACAGAGTCTCACCAAATTACGCAGACTGCCTCTGGTTTCGAATTTGCAATCCTCCTGTCTCAGCCTCCTGAGCCACTTGGATTGCAGGCGTGGGCTCTAGTGGAATTTTCTAAGTACTGTATAAAAAAGACAGATTAAAGAGTGACCAGTGAGACTAGATAATATACCTTTCACTTTCTGGCAAAAAAATATCACACTTACCAATTTGATAGAAATAAGAGATAGTACCTTCATAATATGAAACTAAATACATTAGCAGCATCAAAAACCAAATTGACTGATAAATTGTTACAACTGAGGAAAGAGTGTGTTGTATCAGGATTGAAGTACTTCAAGGGTCATCTGGCAGTTGAGACTTTGGATAAATATGATAAAAAGGTGTGAGGTTTTTAAGAATCTAGAGTATAATGTTGCCAGAGTACAAGCAATGGATCATCTGATCATGTGAAAATATTGTCTACAAATGTTATTCAATAAAATGCAGACACCATATATGTTATAACCATGAAACCTATCTTTTCTTAAATTAATTTTTTTTTGTGTTACTAGGGATTGAACCTAGAACCTGACACATACTTTGCAAATGTTCTAGCACTAAGCTGCAGCCCCAGCCCCATTTTTAGTTTTTGAGACAGGGTCTCACTAAGTTGTTCAGGCTGTGTTTGACCTTCAACCTGTATTCCCCCTGCCTCAGCCTCCCTAGATAGAGGTATTACAGATGCTTCATGGAGCCTGGCTTGAAAATGGGTATCCTTTAAATAACTTAGTAACATTACTTTGACAGTCTCTCTATACACATGTCCTTGTATTTATGATGAACATTTAAATATTTTATATTTTAATTCACAACAGTTGTTGAACAATTTACAGAATTAAATTATGCTGTAACATCCACATTATCAAAGGGATGTTTTGAGAGGACGGTTTTAATCAAGAAACAATTTCTTTCTTGGTTTCTTAAAATTTCTGTAGTTCCTGGAGTACTGTTTTAGTAGAATAACTCTATAGTAACATACTCATTAGGTGAGGACTTGGATTCATCCTTTCCTTACTGGATGACCTTAGAAATTTCTCTGCACTTTCTTGAAGTCTAGTTTTATTCACTTCTAAAATAGGGTGTCTAAAAACTCCAAAAGATTTGTGCTGGGCGTAGTGGCGCACGCCTGTAATCCCAGCGGCTTGGGAGGCGGAGGCAGGAGGATCGCAAGTTCAAGACCAGAGGCAGTCTGCGTAACTTAGCAAGACCCTGTCTCAAAAAGTAAAAAAAAAAAAAATGGGCTGGGGGTGCAGCTCAGTGGTCCAGCACTTGCAGAGCACGCAGTTGTGAGGCCCTGGGTTCAACCCCCAGTATCGCAAAAAAAAAAAAAAAAAAAAAAAAACCCAAAAGATTTGAATGATATATGTAGGTAACATATATGGCCTAGCATGTAGTAGAAATTCAATAAATGTTTACAGTAATAGAAGACAATGTAATATAAGTATAATATATAATCACAATAGTCTGACAACAAAGGTATGGACACTCATGATGATTTGCTCTATTTTTTTATTTTGCATTTAATACAGAAACATGTATTAATTCACTCTGAAAGACAGAAATTTTTTACCTCATTTCCAAAACACAGTTGCAATGCCATCTAGTTGATCAAATCAGAACAATTTCTTAAAGTTGTTGATTTTGGAGGTGAAGGATATTTGTGTCACACCTTAAAAATAAAGAATGGGGAACGTATATAATCTCTAAAAATGTAATAGTAATGTAAAAGCCAGGAAATTTAAGACTTGTGGCCTAAATTTTATTATTTTACCTTTGCTATATTCAGTTCCCATGGTGGTGGTATTTTTGTTCTATTATTATTATTATTATTATTATTATTATTAGGTTGTGGTACTTGGGAATTGAAACCAAGCTCTTGCGAACTTTGCAAGTGCTCTACCCCTAGGCTGCAACTGCAGCCCACTTTTTATTTCTTTATGTTGAGACAGGGTCTCCCTAAGCTATGCAGGCTGCCTCAGACCTCAAACTTTAAGACCCTCCTGCCTCCACCTCCTGAGACACCATGCCCAGCTTGCAATATGCAATTTCTAAGGGGCGAACTATCTAAACTGTTAAACTATGATTGGATTAGAAGGCTTTGTTTTTAGATTTACTGAAACATCCAAGCTCATAATACCTACTTTACTGTTACCATTGTAACAATAAACAACTTGTTTTTCTTGTCAATTTTTTTCTCCTATTTGTTTCATCTTGCTGAACTAAATGTATTTCTATAAAGCATATCAAATTATTTTGGAAATCATGAAGCATAGAGAAGAAGCAAATGGTAGCACAGAGAGAAACAAATGGAAGAGAAGCAGGCATAGACAGAAATGTGAATGTCTTTTATATTTCATAAAATCCATTAGATAATATCAGGGGCTGGGATTTAGCTCAGTTGGTAGAGCGCTGCACTGCAGTCTCTGAGGTCCTGAGTTCGATTCCCAGCACTGCAAAAATGGGAGAAGGACCTGGCAATCCACTCCCAAGGCAATCTTGAAACAGTCAGCCACTAAAAATCCTATGAGGGTCTCTATGAGTCGGATACCGACTCAATGGCACCTAACAACAACAACATTAGATAATATCCAAGAGTTGGTGTTGGGGTTTAACTTTGTTGGTAGACTACTGATCAGTGTGCTCTGAGGTCCTAGGTTAGATCCCCAGCACTGCAAAAAATGGGAGAAGGCAGCCTACTCCGGAAGCAATCTCAAAATAATCAGTCCTGAAAACCTTATAAGAAGAAGAAAAGCACTGACATAGTATCAGGCATGGCACAACGTTGGGGAATGTTTCTTTATGTTGTACACAGGGTAGTTATGAGTTGGACATGATTCCAAGGTACCCAACAACAACAACATACTTTATAGTATGTGCAATAAAATTATGAGTATTCTGAGGTCTTAGAGTAACTAAAAATATAGGCATGGCCTAGAAATTAGACAGCTAGATAAATATAGACAAATAGATAAATAAGTAGATGGATACATAGATAAACATATAAACACTTATAAGTCAGGTGTGGTGACACGTTTTTGTAATCCCAGGGACTGGGGAGTTAGAGGAAAGAAGATTGAGATTTCAATGCAGAGGTAACCTGTGCAATTTAGGGAGACCCTGACCTAAAATAAATATAAGTAAGTAAATAAATGAGCTGGAAATGCAGCCTAGTGGTAGAGCACTTGCCATGTATGTGGGAGGCACTGAGTTCAATCCCCAAGTACTGCAAAAACCACAACCAACAAACAACATAAAAAAACATATAAATATTTTAAGCTAATACATATGTTTAATTTGCAGTGTATATCTTATTTCTTTTCCTTATTTTATTCAGTATGTTTTATATGAAATATTTGTTCATTCCTAAATATATGCCTCTAATAAAATATAATTCTTAAAGTATTGTTAATGAGTAAAAATTATGAAAAGACTACAACTGATCACTGAGACAAAATGAAGAATATAGTTAAGAATGAAAGGCAGCTAGAAAGTTGTTTATTTATTTTGCTTTATTTTTATGGGAATTAACAGTGACAGGGACGCTATCAGTTCCTAATACTTTAATCAAAGATAGCTCCTGCCAAGCTTTTACTTCAGAGTTGCCAATTTTGTAACTAGTTGAAAAGCCATCATATAAAAAAGACATTTTAGTAGAAATTGCAATACTTTAAAATATTAGAATAGTGGCCTGGAATGATTTCTGTTCCCTTTGCCATGATGCTAGGGTGCAAATCTGATTGCTGTAATCACCCTCTAATTAAAAATGTTTAATAGGCCTTCATTGTCAATAGAAAAAACTCTAAATTTCTTAACAAGCTTCACATGTCCATGAAGATGTAGTTTTTTTTTCCTGATATCTGAGTTATGTGTCTTACAAATCTATCTGTTGTGTATTCTAGCCAAGCTAATTTACTTTTATTTTCACCCCAACACATTTTCACAGTATCCCTTGCTTCTAGACATTTGCCTATGCTCTTTCCTCTCCTGGGAGTCATTTTTATCTCAACAAGTGTGTTTTCTTTATCTGGCTCTTACTTTCTTATTACTCAGGTCAACGTAGCCTTCCTCTCAGAATCCTCCTGATTTTGGAGAACACTCTCATTCTCTCAACTTGTACTTTCCAATGATGGCATCATGAGAGTATTGCTCTGAATTTCCTACAAGCCCCCAAGTGAATAAATATACTTGGTTAACCCCTTTAACTCCCATGCCCTAGCAGATATCCTGAACATACTGCATACTTAATAAGTATTTGTTGAATAAATGAAAACTACCATCTCCTGGGGAAAAATCTGAAGTATGTACTTTTGCATCTAAACAAATCTGTTTGACTAATTAACCACTGACACTTTGAATAAATATTTTTGAATAAATTTTACTTTGAAAAATATCAATTTTTGATAAGAATTTGACTACTCTACCTAATGAAAAGAGAAAACAGGGCATTCCTATGCATAGGAACATCTTAGAAATTTTAGACTGATCAGGCACATTAGGGAAATTATATCTTCTCTGTTATACAAATTAATATATGTATTGTTGTTGTTGTTGTTAGGTGCCATAGAGTCGGTATCTGACTCATAGTGACCCTCTGTACAACAGGGGAAACACTATTGTCAGTGCTTCTCTGCTGTTCTTAGGGTTTCAATGGCCGATTGATTTTTGGGAGGGGGTTGCCAGGTCCTTCTCCCAAGCCTACAGCCTCTGGTGTTCCCAGGCAGTCTCCCATCCAGGTACTAACCAGGCTTGACCCTGCTTAGCTTCTGAGATCCAACAGGATCGCATGCCACAGAGCTACGGCTGCAGGCAATATATGTATAGGTTTTACATATTACATTATATATGTATAAACTTCAAAAATACTAATTTATTTTATTTTTCACAGCCCAATGCAATATTTCATGTACTTACTGCTCTTCAAAGGTCAATATATTTGCATTTATGAAGGAAAAAAGAATCACTTTTGTGGTATGCAGTGAATCTTGCTCTTATATTTAATGTTCAAGATCCTCAAATGCAGAATGGATTTTTTTTCTATTTTATGGAATGTGATATTTCAAGGAATTTTGCAGACTCTAGAGCACTCAGTTGCCCTAGTTGCTGTAAGAGACCTTTGTCTTAATATTACAATTTTAGAAATTCATGGAAGTTATCTCAAAAAAGCAAAACAGCAGCAGGAAAAATAGTTTAACAGGAATAGGCTGTGACTAGAATGGTGGTTTTTGGAATAATACATTAGGTTTGTAATCAATTATGGATGAAATGTCTCGTTCATATTTTTCCACATCATCTACCAGTGCAGCATCTCTCATGCCAAAATTGATTATGGAAGTAGCACCTCTTCTGTCATAACTGTCTGGACCAAGAAGAACATGATACCTGCAGAACAGCAATTAGCATCAGAAAACAATGCTTCTGAGGCTATGTTTTCTAGAGTTCATCTAGAAAAAATAATCCTCCCATTGACTGTAAGTGTGGTGTGTATGCATGCACATATATTTGTGCATATGTGCATGCATAAGTATACACATGCACACAGCTGCTATATATTTAAAGTCTGTTGAATTGAAAACCTGACATTTTCTGCTTGTGTCTGAAAGCAAAACAATCAGTCTAGTTAAGTCCCTGTACATAGAAGTATGATTTCCCAGTAGCACAGAGGAAAACATGTAGGTGTGGGGTATTTTTTAAGGTTAACAATCCATATTACCTTACATGGCTTTATTAGCAGATTGCCTAGTTAATGCAAGTCTACTGTGGTTGTTTGCATTGCTCTTCTTTAAATGTCTTGCAAGTCATACTTTTAAAAGTATACTTCAAATTTGGTTTTAATCCCAAATTATATATATGTATATAGTTTAACAAAACATCAGAAAATGAATCTTTCTGTAATTTTATGTATCCTTTTTTATGCTATCAGAGTTAATAATTTCATTAACATAATAGATAAATAAAACATATAGAATTATCCTAAATTGTAATTTAGATCTATAATATGATTAATATAATTTCTTTGAGTTTATAGATGTCTGAATGAGAAAAAATATAATTTGTGCATCTGAACTATCTGATGATCCATTGTGGTTTTCAGCAATCATGCATGACTTTCACACATATAATTTATGTAAAAATAAACAGGATTTATTCTTTGTCGAGTTTAGGATTTATACAAAAAATGACACATTTCGAGAAAACTCTTCTTTGTCATGGCTTTAATACTTCAAATTAAATCTTTCACAACCATCCTTTCTTCTGACAAGAACTAGCTACATTCACGGTTTATAATGATAAATGTGAATGATGAAAACAGGTACTGAAAAAATTTACACAGATGAAATGCAGCCACAAATGCATTTCCAGCTTCTTAACCTGTAGACTGACACTTATAAGGCAAAAACCCTGTTCTCTAAGAACCCATAATATGCAAGAGGGCAGATAGGAAATAGTACATCTTTTGCAATCTAAGCCATTGCTGTGTTCTAGGAGTCACACAGGCCAACTGGGACAGAGCTTCCTAAGCAGCAGAAGTTCGTTCTGGTTAGGAGTCAGAAAAAAGTTCACGAAGGGAAAGGTTGTTGTTGTTGTTAGGTGTCCTTGAGTCGGGTCTTTGGCCACACTTTTTAGTAATAGTGGTTCCTTCTATGTCTGCATTCCACATGCCAACCCCTACAGCTGGTGAGTATAAGAGATGCCCCATTTCATTGCTCAAAACCTTCTTCTGCTACCAGGCAAGCACAAAGGAGGGAGGAAGGCCATGCTTTCTTATCTTTGTATCTAGTACAGGGCCTAGTATAATAGCAATAGCAATAGCAAGTGCATATTATTTTCTTAACAATATACACTTTGCTAAATTACCTTTGCTGTAGTAAGACTTGCCCTGCAGTTGTAGCCCTGTGGCATTCATTCCCATCAGATCTCCGAAGCTAAGCTGGGTCAGGCCTGGTTAGTACTTGGATGGGAGACCTCTTGGGAATACCAAGCACTATAGGCTTGGGAGAAGGACCTGGCAACCCAATCCCAAAAGTCAATCCGCCATTGAAAACCCTATAAACAGCAGAGAAGTACTGACAATAGTGTTGGGCCTGTTGTACATAGGGTTGCTACTAGTCAGATACCAACTCAACGGCACCTCACAATAATAACAACAACATAGTAAGACTTAGGTCATTTGTCAGTGCTACCTGTTATTTAATTAAGGCAGTGGCTCAGCTAGTGCCTTAATTGGCTCAGCTTAATCACTAGCTGAGACTGCCTTAACAATTGCTTAACAACTGACAACTCATATGTTGTGTTTGAAAAAACAAATTTTCACCATGATTTTATGTATAAAAAAAGTCACATGTGAACATCCTAATGTCTTAAAGCCGACAAAGACAAGTAATCAAAAGCCATTATGATAGGCTTCCACTAAATACAAATGAGACTTTAAAGAAAGTAAAATTGCCCAGCTATTTTCATGGTGTCATATGTTGACGTGTCATTTAGCCTTTAATGACTGTAAGCACATAAATAATTAACATATAGTTGTTTAATCATGAAATTAAAATATTTTTATTTATAACATACCTATTAACCTTTAGTTCTCTTTGATGATACTGATAATCATGTAAATATGTTTTAGGTATAGGCTAAATGTGAACTTGGGTCTGAAGAGAGGATCCTAATGACCCAGTTGTGTTTTAGTTTTCCTTAGTGTTGTATTAGTTTCTGACTGGTGCTGTAACAAGTGCCACAGGCTTAGTAACTTAACATAAATTTATTATCTTATAATTCTGAGGACAGAAGTCTAAAATGAGCCAATAGCAGGAGGCTGTTTTCCTTCTCTAAACTCTAGAGGAGAATCAATCCATCCATTACCTTTCTAGTTCCTAGAAGCTATCCATATTCATTGGCTGGTGGTTCTTCATTCCTTCTTCTGCTTCCGTCTTTACACATCCTTTCCTGACTCAACCTCTTGCTACCCTCTTATACAGATCCTTGTGGTTACATGGTTAGTATCTATAAAATTGAAGATAATCTCCCCATCTCAAAATCCTTAATTTAGTCATGTCTGTAAAGTTCCTCTTGCTTTATAAGGAATGTATTTTCAGGTTCCCTGGATTGGGATGTGGGAAGGTCAAAAAATGTTTGAGGGTGCATTATTTAGCCTAATGGATCAGTTGCCTTTTAGGTTTATGAATTCTTTTAGGAAAGTAATTTCTTTCTGGTAAAAGTATTGGGTGATTTCTGTTAACATTTGACCTGTGAGATCATTTTAAGGAAGGGAACCATCAGTAAAAGAGATAAGAATGAGACAAACACTGCCTATGTGAAAAAATCATAGTCATCAAGGGTGCTTATTTTTGTTTGGAATAGAAAGGTAAAATCCACTGTTTTTAGAACTTTATTTAGACACATATGTTCATACTCTACAAACTACTTTTGGACTAATGTCCAAGTTATATAGAGTTTTTCGGTTTTCGTTTTCTTTTTCTTTTCTTTTCTTTTTTTTTTTTTTCTTGAGGTAGAGCCAAAAGAAATGAGTTGTGATCTTTTATTTAGCTACTATTTTCCTGAGATTATCAGAAGTCATCATGAACCGGGTACCATGGCACAAACCTGTAATCCTTTCATCTTGGGAGTGTTAGACAGGAGGACTGGGTTTGAGGCCAGAAGCAGACTGTATAACTTAGTGAGACTTTGTCTCAAAGTAGGAAAAAAAAGTAGGGGGGATATGGGTATATCTCAGAGGCAGAGCGATTGTGTAGCATGTGCAAAGATGCTGGGTACAACCTCCAGTAATGCCAAAAAAAAAAAAGACGGAAATCATCATGAACATTATTTAATATATATTTCTGTGTTAGTTAATCTTTTATCACCATGACAAAATACCTAAGAAGACAAGGGAGGAAGGATTTATTTTGGCTCATGGTTTCAGAGAATTCACTATATTGTCACTTGACTCCATTGCTTCAGGGTCCATGCCTGGTGAGGCAGAACATCAAAGTGGGGAGCCTGTGGTGGAGCAAAGTGACTCAATTCAGGGTAGACAGGAGGCAGAGAAAGAGAGCTGTGGTAGAGATAAGATATTCTTTCAGGTCATGCCCCCA
Source organism: Pedetes capensis (assembly GCA_007922755.1). Taxonomy (NCBI): domain Eukaryota; kingdom Metazoa; phylum Chordata; class Mammalia; order Rodentia; family Pedetidae; genus Pedetes; species Pedetes capensis. Next base: position 24,951 of record VMDO01021371.1, read on the forward strand.
AGACGGACTTCCTACAGCTAGCCCTGCTCCTACTTTCCACCACCTCCCAATGATGCTGTCAAATTATGTGTCCATCAGTGGATGCAATCACATCCTTGAAACCCATCACCTGGCAATAAAGCTTTTAACACGTGAGCTTTTCCAGCCATTTATATCCAAACCAGCAACAATTTCCTATAGTTAATTTAAAAGAGAATGCATAGAACAAAAGTATTATCGATATTTCTAGTCAAATGGTTTTCTCATTTATTTTTGATATATGATCTAGTAAATGTTATGTATATTTAAATTCAGACTGTTCATTGATAATATGAATTTCCATTTCCTTTCTCTGTATTGTTGGTTTATATATGACAGCTTTCATTAGGATCATAAGTCATTAAAAATTTCTAATTAATGGTAGAAAAAGACCTCTTCTTACAAAGAATATTTTTCTGTAATTTTATCTCTGTCCTTTCTGATTAAAAGAAAACACTTAAAGTAATAAATATCCTAATTGTATTTTAACATCAAGAATACAAATACTATATTCACTTTGTTAATAGGTAACTATATGCACGTTACTCTAATACTTCAAAATTAATATAATTTCTTTATACTTTTTTATTACCACAAACATTTTCTTATCTTGATGGTCAAGCTATTTATGATATATAATAAAGACTTATCAAGGAAAATTCCTCCAGGTTCCCCAATCTAGGGTAAAATTAACATTGTATACTTTGAAAGTATGTTTCATATAATGATATTTGTTACTGAATGTTCAACATTTCCCTCATATCTTGAAGTTTTTTTTTTTGTGAAAGGTTATAAAATACTGTGCTAGAGGTATAGGACTAGCATTTTCAAAGTAAAAGGATGGGTTTTTGAAATACCTTGAATTTGCCTTAATCAAGATGTGAAATGTGCTCCAATTGATCCTCTTAAATAGTTTCTATGACATGTGCCACAGCGATCATTAAATTAGGTAATAATAACCAAATGTGTATTTGGATCCTGTCTGTTCTGTAGAAATAAAAAAAATTGTGTTGGCTAGTTTTCTGCTTTATGAGCCTCTGCAGTAACAAATGTGCTCATAAAATGTACATTAAGAGTTCTTCAATTATATTCCTGTTTCCTTGAGCACTCCAACCTCTTAATAAGCTTTTCCAGGAGCTTCTGGTCTATATTCATTTATTTTTTTCAACATTCCTCATAAGCTTTCATCATGACTTAAATGAAATCCTTTTATAAGGTACAAGAGAATTATAACCAAATGCATTCACGAAGTATAATTTCTTACAGCAACCTATTTCTCCACATTGGAAGAAAAAATACAATACTTGGAATTTAGTACGTTAATTTTTTCAACTTTTAAAAAAGAATAAATTTAGGATACATATACTGGTATATACAGACACACATACAAAAATACGCAAATATGTTTTAATTATGAAGTAATATATTTTCAAGATTATCTAGTCCTACTCTCTCATTTTATGTAATGCTCAACCTAGCTATTCATATACCTTAAGCTAATTAAGGACAGGGTTAGAATTAGAATGCATTTTCTGGTAACCTTTACTGTCATTTTGACAAAGTAGACAGTGAACAATATATGTTATAGCCTGAAAGTACATCATGGACGTGGATACCTCCACCTCATCCCTCTTGCTGGGGATGGAACCCAGGGCTAGCTGTAACACACTTGGCTGTGCTCTACCACAGGGCCACTTCCCCAGCTCTGTATTAACTGTCTTTGGTGCAGAAGATGCTTCAGTCTGTTCCTACTTGAATTATCATTGTGGCATGTTACTTCCTTGACACTCTGACAGCATATGGCTCCTATGGTATAAGCCCAGGAGGACTGATATTTTTAATTATACATATCATTATTTTACTTATTATTGCTAAAACCCTATGAAGGTTGCTATGAGTTGGACGTGATGGCACCTAACAAAAACAACAGCAAAAGATAATGTAGACATGGTGGATATAATAATATATGTACATCAAATTGATTGTGATTATATTTCCATGTTTTGTCCTCATTGTTGCTTACTCTGTTATTACTCTGTTATTTCTGTTTTAAAGTTATGATCATATCAAGACCTAGATTTGATATTTGGACCTGTCTTCTACCAATATGAATGGTTTTTCACTAGGTTATTATATTATTATTATTTACATTTTTCTTTCTTACAGAATTTTTCTATTTAATTTCACTTGGATTTTTTTTAATGATAGTTTGCTTGTCTTACAATAATCTTTTTTAAAAATTCCTAGCTTCATTTCAGCATGTATGAACTTTAAGCTGAAGTTTCAATGCTATTATTTCCTGACACTGGCAAAAACTTACATTTAAAAAATAACAAGTGTTCACCAATTCATTAGTTGATGAATCAGGACTAATAAAATGAGATTTATGTTTTAGTGTGATACTTGAAATTAGGCCGGGAGGAGTTTAAATTTCAAGTCTCTCACATACAAACGGCTGGGTGATGCTGAAAGAGTGACTTAGCTGTACATAATTTAAATTTTCTTCTATATACAGTGGAGATGATAACTATCTTACATTATGAAAATTGATGACACAGTTTTCATAAAGGGCTTAATACCAATTCTAAATACATGATATCTTTATTACATAGTGGTTATTGCTTTTCATTAATTCATTTGAAAAATGTTTTCAAAGTGCAAGGAGTCCTGAAGCTTCAGATATTGGACAATACACTTAAGTGTCCAAGCTAAGTTAGAATTTTAACAACAACAAAAAATTAAACTATCCCCCTGAAAAACCTTCAAAGCTTCCATTTCCAGAAAACATCAATATTTTTCTCTAAAGTAGTAACTTTCTTCAGCACTTAACTTTCATATATTTTTCTAAGATTCTTCTCCATAGATTGTGAGGAGATGCTAAATCTATGTTTTTGAGGTTTATGAGATATTCAAACAATAACAACCATTCCCGGAGGACTTTCTATTTCATTTCAATTTTTTATTTTTCAAAGCATTATCACTTGTATGTATAGGTATATGTTATGTCTCTCCATGTGGATCTATTTGGTGTCCACTTTCACCCCACATGCAAGTTACATGATGGCAGGAATGTTGTAGGTTTTATTTACCATTGTATCATGTTTTTCCTAGGACTATGACTCATATATTATAGGAGTTAAATTAATATATGCTGAAAGAATGAATAAAAATTAACTAAAATTGGCCATTTTCACTATTAGATAATTTTCTACAGACATTTTAAAGAGTAGTGTAAAAACATCACCCCTTATGGAATAATTTAGATAAAACAGGGCTCTCCAACCCACAAAATTCTGAAGATTTTACTTTCAGCACAGTCATTTATGCATATCTCATTATGGAATAAAAATGTTTGTTAACTGTAGTCAAGAATTTAGCCCCATTAATACGCACTCAGTAAACATTAACTATTATTAGTCATTGAGTAATTTTGTTATAAATATATTTCAAGTAATTTCTGCAAACCATTACATTTTTAAAACTTATTGGTAGTCTATCAAAACAAGAATTATAAAAAGAAATAGTTTGTTCTTTATCATAGTAAACAGCTAAGAATTGTCTCACATTTCAGGTGTGTCTAATACTTCAAGATGTGGAAATTTTAATATTTATATACAGTAGAAGATATTTCAGATCTATGATTATTAATAAGTATGCTAGGTTGCTTCTCATTTTGCAAAGTACAGCGTTATTAGAGTATTTATATAAAAACAGCCATCAATAATGATGAATTTAGATGCATCCCAAGAGAGTTAATTAAAATGACAGCACAATATCACTTACATTCTTGCTGTAAATGAGCTGCAAATACCCACTCTGAACTTGAGTATGTTACTTTTTAAAGTGCCCGAGGTAAAACACAACAGAAACTAAACTGTAGTAATTAATACTTTTTAAAAAATGTTAAAAGAAGTAACTGCCATCTGTTCTTGTTTGAGGTGGTGGTGGTGGTGTTTTTAGGTGCCGTCGAGTCAGTATCCGACTCATAGAGACCCTCACAGGGTTTTCAATGGCTGAGTGCTTTGGGATTGCCTTGGGAGTGGATTGCCAGGCCCTTCTCCCATTTTTGCGGTGCTGGGAATTGAACTCGGGTCCTCAGAGACTGCAGCGCAGCGCTCTACCCACTGAGCTAAATCCCAGCCCTGTTTGAGGTGTTAATGGACACTAAATGAATCTTATTATACAATAGCAACAGCTGGCAACACAGTAGTTATTTCTTTGACTATATAAGTTAAAATTAACTGGACACTATATTTTAAATGTCACAGTAGCTGGATTAAAATTGCACATCTGACAAATCTGCTGGAAATAATGAACAATGCACAAATTGGAATTATTTTACAGTTTTAATGTATATAATGATTCACTTGATGGATTCTAATCAAATTATAAATAGATTCACTTGACATATACTTTTAATGTAAAATTCTTTACTGTGAAATCTTTAAGAGTCATAATAAATTTGAGTTACAAAAATGCTTCATACATGTCAAAGAGTCTCAATAATATTTGAGGATATTAACTGCTGATTTTTACAGTCGTCAGAGTTATTTTTGTTGGGTTTTATGTTTTTGTAATGCATAATGAAAGGGTCATTATGAAAGAACATGAACATGCCATTAAAATGTGTCTGTGTATTAAAGTGAAATAAGTTTCCACCCCAATATACAATTGTAGGTTATTTTGCAACTTAACGTTAATGATGATAGAATGAATATAAGATTATTCAATGACCTTGTTAAAAATAACTAAAATTTGAACATTATCTTGAAATGAAAACACCGTCTAATCATTTAAAATATTAAATATGCTGACATATTTATAACCATTTTCAGCAAAAAATAAATTTATTGCTCTTTGTATTCTCATTAACTTATATGACATACATGCTTATATAACTTAAATAAAATATAACAAGATTGTCAAGGCTTTCACAAATACAATTTACAGAAGAGCAGAAGATATGCCAATGCTCAATATCATACTGAAATAAGTCATCATTGAGAATTGTATTTCTTCCTCTCTGCTTGCTTTTTATGCGTTTTTCTTAATGTACTTGTGGATGATGACTATATAATTTGAAACAAATTCTGTTGTAACAATTATATATACTGCTGAACATCCTGAAAAACTACATTCAGAATGAACAGAGTGAAAAAGTTCACAGCATTAGAACTCTCTTATCAGTTAGTGTGAATGTCTAGACAGAACCCATTTGTATTAGCTTGGAAGTAACTTGCAGTGATAAAAAATAAAGTCCCTGCCATATAGTGCTCCATATATAATTCATTGGGCTGGTATTTAGCTCAGTTGATAGAGCACCGATCTGCAGTCTCTGAGGTCCTGAGTTCGATTCCCAGCACCACAAAACTGGGAGAAGGACATGACAACCCACTCCCAAGGCAATCCCGAAACAATCTGCCTTTGAAAACCCTATGAGGGTTGCTATGAGTCGGACATGACTCGACAGCACCTAACAACAACAACAATATAATTTAGTACAGATCCCTCATTCATGATATAAATGTTGATTTAAAAAAGGTTAAATAAATGAAATGTTTTACAGAGGAGAAAATAATAAATGTTAATTCTTGCTGTTATTTCATTAATATTTTTACTAATTACAGTTATTACTGTGACATAGGGAACAGGTGTCTGCTTGCTTGCTTGCTTGCTTTCTTCTTTCTTTCTTTCTTTCTTTCTTTCTTTCTTCCTAGTTTTGGGTCTATGTTGCTTGCTGAGACTCTACCAGATCCATCTTTCTTACTTCTTCTTCTTCCATTTTTTTTTTTGGCACAACTTCATTCATTCATTCACAAAACATTTATTGAAAGACATTGTTTTAGGTGGCATGGGTACCAATATAAATAAATGATTTTTGTCTGAAGTAAGCATCAAGTCTGACATATACAATGTTCATTGCCACACTAGGTAAGTATTTCCATATTTAATGTGTGCATGGCAGTCTGAGTATTTAGAGGAAGGAGTCCTTTATTGCCTATGTAACTCGGTGATTTCCATTTGGACTCTTGAGCATGGAAGAGCAGTTTGGCACTGGGATGTAGGGGTTGGACTTCCTTAGGTGAGTGAGTATTAACTAAAGGAAATATCAGGAAATATTTAAGGAATCCACTGACAAGAGCACTCAGTGATAAATGTTTTCTTTCCTCTTTCCCTTCTTTTAAGCATTTCCTTTTAGTTAAGCCCTTTATTCTTACTGTGTGCCTATGCTTGTATGCCTGTGTAAGTTTTCTGTAGCTGACTCTGTTGGCATTGCTCAGACACACACATTGCATGTACACACATTGCATGATGGAGGACTGGAATTTCTGATATTGAGTGGTGGTGAGTCTACCATGATGAACATCTTAGGTTCTTTGTGTGAGTTTTCTGTGATTAAATGATTAGAATGATAACCTACTCTCAGGATAGAGGAAATATTAATAAAAGGTACAAGCATTTTAGGGGGAGAAGGTTGTACATATGATTAAAATTTAGAAAAGAGAATTATCTCTTCATATTGCTTTTATAAGTGATCTTCAGCTATTTAATTTATTCATAGGTTCTCTTGTTGCAGAGTTCATTGAGGTAAGCACTAATTTCTAAAGGTGCAATTTATTTAGAGATGGCAAAGAGACAAATAATAATCCTGTCAGTGATTCAGAGAGGAAAATAGATACTTTGAGACAAGGCAATTGTGCAATTCTCATGCTTGCAAAGAAAAGTATTACTATAATATATGAGAAGCATGGAGTTTAATTTCTCATTTATTTTCTAAATCTTGACTTTTTTACTCAGTGATATTGGCTAAGTGGTTGTTCAGAGTCATCATGGACAATCTTGATTCTCTTCTGGTTTTGCACCCCATGGATTTAATCAAAGGATACTTTGAAATCAGTTGGAGATGTATATACATATACATAGTATGTTTTGTGCTACGATTACAATGCAGAATTGATTCTCACTACCTAAGGAAAAAATACTGAAAAAGTTCAAGAGGTATAAGATTTATTGGCTTAGAAAAGAGCTTCAGCAAGGAGCTCCAACAAACAAAATGCAAGTATGCTTCCAAAAGATAAGTTCATAAATATTCAAGGAAAAAAAGTTCTTATATTTTTTAACAGAAATATAATTTGATTATGATTACTTTTTATTTTGTTTTGTCTTATTTTTTAATGGCAGCATATGTTGCAAAAGCCTGTACAATTTTTGTTCAAAAAGGTGAATAATGCAGAGTTCCAAATGGCACCTTTTTGAGCAGAGGACTGAAACCTATGGCCCACAAGCCAAATGTGGCCACAGCTTGCTTTTGTATGGCCCTCAAAGAATTGTTTTCTATAATTGTAAATGGTTGAATAAAATAAGAGGAACAAGTTTCAGCTTTTGAGAATTATATGAAATTCACATTTTGTGTCCATGAATAAAATTTTCTTGGGACAGAGCCATTTTCTTTTGTTCAAATATTATCCACAACTGTGCTTGTGCTCCCTCAGTGAAGATGAATATTTGGGACACAGATAACATAGGCTTTAAAATCCTAAAACATTGACTATACAGCCATTTATAGAAAAAGTTTGTCAACTCCTGCTTTAGAGTAAAGGAACTATATTCAAAGACATGTACAATGACACAAGAGAATTCACAAGGCAATGACTTTTATGTTAACTTCATAATATAAGTTTAAGGTAATGAACAGAGAATAAAATCTTCATGAAAGCAAAGAAGAGAAAATGATAATTTTCTTCTACTTATTAAAACAATGAATGTCTACTTGTTTTGATCCTGAGAGTTGGTAGTTTATAGTTACAGAACCAATAGCCTCATGTGAGTGGGCAGGCCCAGCATGTGAACTTACCAAACAATGGGAGGCAGAGATTCAGCACCAGACAGAATGCACTAGCAGTGGTAAGGAGAGATGAAGAGCCCTGTCAGTCATCACCCCTTTCCCACAGCTATTTTCCCAAAAGTCAGGCATCATATACTTCAGAAATCAGAGTTGCAATTTATAACTCTGAAATAAGTATTGTCACTTTTATAAACAGATAATAAAAATAAAACAAGTTAACCTCTACGTAACAGAAGTAAATTGTCAGATGATAGATTTACTTCATCCTAAACTGAATTGCAATGCAATTGTCATACTGAGGAAAAATGCAATTTTAACCCTGAATGTAAAGTTCAAAACAATAGTCTCTAGGAAAACCAATGGACACTCTAAAACCTGTAAAACAGTACAACAATGTTTGGTTACTAAACACTTTCAAGTGGCAGAAAGTATATGTGGGTAAGTAAGAAAGTAAGAATGGTATTCTTATAGGTCTTTTTTTTTTTTTTTTTTTTGGCAATACTGGCAGTTTGAACCCTGGGCCACATGCGTGCTACACAAGTGCTCTACCACTAAGATGCACCCTGAGGCCCTTTTACATGTTTTATTTTCAGAGAAGGTCTTGTATATATATGTAAGTAAATAAGACAATAGAGAAATATTGGAAATGGATAACTAAAATAATACCGATTTGATATCTAAATTGGTACTACTGAAGGAAAGTAATTGTTTTTCCTTAAAATTCATTTTATTTCAGGGGTGAGTTCTTTAGGAAGTAGATGGTTTACTCTCTTGGAGGAAAGCTAAATGCTCTTCCTAAGCCACTTCTACACATTACTCCTCTCAGTATGCACTGGTTTAAAAAAATCACTTTTGAAGCATTTTGAAAGTAGGAATTATAGCTGTTTTATTTTGATATATCATGCAATTCTTTCTTAAGACATATGTTTTTTTTTTTCTATTTGAGGATCTATATCCATTTGGGTTTTTATTAGTTGCATGTTCAAAATAATTTCCACTAATTAATAAGGGTCAAATAGTATAATTCCTTAGTGTGCCCCTTTGACTAAGCATGGAGAATAATATTTTAAAGAGTGATGTAGAAAAGTTCAGTAAAATATACCAGTAATGACTTTATGGTATTACTTAATTGCTGTTCATTTCTTACATGCTTGACATTGGTGCTGAACATCTTTGTTCAGAACTATCCTAGTAACTCTGATGACAAAACTTATCAAGCATCAAATTACAAGGTTAGAGATAAGAATACTGAAAAATTATATGGATCCATGATGCTGCTTAAGTCATAGCACATTCTGCATATTTGTGGCTACTGTGTTCTATAGGGGCCCATTCTTGTAGGTTTAAGTACTCTTAAATTTATGATGATTATTAGTTTAATTCTATGTATACTTTTAGCACTTATGTATGTATCCATCAAAATGTCTATATTTTCTCATTATATAAATGTCATACTTCTTTACTTGATTTATTCTTTAACCTATTTATGTGATGGTTCATACTGGTTTGTCAGCTAAAGTTTACTAATTCCCATTAGTGCACTATATGATTTTAATGATTGTTTCTCCATTCCCCTGCCTACAAATATTTTTTCACAATACCTTTTGATGTTGTTATGAATTTAGTATATATGCAAGTGATAGTCTCTAAGAAAAGGAATGGAATTCCTGAAACATGTTAGAAAGCAATTATTTTCCTGTTTCTTGAAAGAATTTTGTTATTTTTCTTTAAAACTTCAGCCATTTTGTACAAATTTTCATTGGCATATATCTGCTCATAAAAATTACTCTTGCTTTGTTTTTAATCTCTATTTAAATGTAAGCACATTTTGTTTTTGCTTTTCTCTTTGATGTTATCAGATCATTTATCTGGTAAATAACCTGGATTAACTTGATATCCCTTTTAAAGGAGTAAATATTCTTTGTAAAAGCACTCTAACAGCTATTTGTATGTTTAGGTTGCCATATAATGTTAAATTTTTTCATTCTACTTTATAATTATTATTTTGACTTAGGAGTTATTTGGAAAGATTTTAAAACTTAGAAATGCATATGTTTTTAGGTTTCTTTTTGTTGTCTATTTTCAACAACAGTTACAGAACATATCTGAATGAAACTGTCTTGTCAATTTGTTGAGGACTGCTTAGTGTGGGAATTATTTTGGTAAACAATCCTTTGTGTACCTACTGAATATATATGTTCTTCAATTACTGGAATATTCCTTATATCACAGGCATTTCTTTAAAAATTTCCTTACTAGAGTTCAGTTGCTGACAAATCTTATATTTTTTCCTCGAAAGTTTCTTTTACCTTTGTTTTTGAAAGAGATCATGATACACATTCTAATTAATCGATCCTTCCCCCAGTATTTTAATTATATGCTTTTTAAAATTTGTAAGTACTTCAAATTCAAATAAATTTAAAATATACTCAAATGTATGTTTTCAAAGTTTTCCAACCTTAATTATTGATGTTGAGGTTATATCCAAATTCCTAGATGAGGCTATTGTCTTCTTTGTGGCTACTATTAAATCTTCTCTGACTTTGGTTTTCTCATGTTTCACTAAGTTGCATTCAACTGATCATTTATTGCCATTTTACTACATGGATTGGTATGTTTACTTAGAATATTAAAATTTATACCTTTCACTTATTTTTGAGAAGTCAAAATCATTATTAAAAAAATGCCTATCACATTCTCTGTCTTA
>VMDO01021372.1:0-10135 GCA_007922755.1 Pedetes capensis
ATTGTCAGTGCTTCTCTGCTGTTCATAGGGTTTTCAATGGCAGATTGATTTTTGGGAGGGGGTTGCCAGGTCCTTCTCCCAAGCCTACAGCTTCTGGTGTTCCCAGGCGGTCTCCCATCCAGGTACTAACCAGGCCCGACCCTGCTTAGCTTCCGAGATCTGACAGGATCGGATGCCACAGGGCTACCGCTGCAGGCATGATGACTTATTGTTGTTGTTAGGTGCCCTCGAGTCAGTATCCGACTCATAGCGACCCTCATAGGGTTTGCAATGGCTGTTTCGGGATTGCCTTGGGAGTGGATTGCCAGGTCCTTCTCCCATTTTTGCGGTGCTGGGAATTGAACTTGGGACCTCAGAGACTGCAACGCAATGCTCTACCAATTGAGCTAAATCCCAGCCCGATGACTTATTAGATGACCCTAAATAGGGAGATTGTCCTAGACTTTTGGCATCAGTTTTATCTAATCACATGAGCCCTTTAAAAGCAGACCGCCTCACCCCACTCCCAGCTAGCTACAGAAGGGAAGTCAGAGAGTCAAAGCATCAAAAGGTTTGACATGCCACTGCTGGCTTTGAAGATGGAGGGGCCACATGTCACTGAGAACTCCCAGCCAATCAAGAAATGAGACCTCAGTCTTGCAGCAGCAAGGAACTGAATTCTGCCAATACCAGGAACAAGTTAGATGAGGACTCTGAGCTCCAGACTGGAATGAATCCAGCTAACTCCTCAGTTTTAGCTTTATGAGACCCTAAGCAGAGAAATTAGTTACCTCATGGATTTGGGACCTACAGAACTATGAGATAACAAAAGTGCCTCTTTAAATCACTAAACGTGTGGTAACTCATTATTCATCAATAGAAAACAATGGTATTTTCTATATACATTACTTGTCAATCAGAATACCTCACATACACACCTGGATCTACTTGTAAAGGATTGGCATCAAGAACTCTGCCTATTAACCAGGTGAATATTAATGGCTTTTTTTTCATCTGTACAGTATACTTAACGATATTCAGTTGACAGTATTTATTCAGTTAACAAGTACTTGCTTGTTGTTAGGTGCCGTCGAATCAAGTCCAACTCATAGCGACCCTATATACGGCAGAACAAAACACCCCCCAATTCTGTGCCAGGCACATGATCTTTGACTACATGTCCAAAACACGTAAAAGACAGTCTAGCCATCCTTGCTTCCAAGGAGCACTCTGGTTGCACTTTTTCTAGGACAGATCTGTTGGTTCTTTTGGCAGTCCATGGTATATTCAATATTCATCTGTAGCACCATAATTTAAAAGCATCAATTCCTTTCCTGTCTCTCCTGTTTCCCCTGTTCAGTGTCCAGCTTTCACAACTATATGAAATGACTGAAAATACCAGGGCATGAGTCAGATGCACCTTCATCTTCAATGTGACATCTTTACTTTTCAGTTCTTTAAAGAGATCTTTTGCCACAGCTTTTCCCAAAGCAATGCATCTTTTGATTTCTTGGCTGCTGCTTCCATGGGGGTTGATTGTAGAACCAAGGAAAGCAAAATTGTGGACAACCTCCATCTTTTCTCCAATTATTGTGAAGTTGCACGCTGACCCAGTTGTAAGGATTTTTGTTTTATTGATGTTGAGTTGCGACCTACACTGACGGTTATGTTCTTTGATCTTCAACAGTAAATGTTTCGACTCTTCTTCACTTTCAGCAAACAGAGTTGTGTTATCTGCATAACACAGGTTGTTAACAAGTCTTCCTCCAATCCTGTTGCTGTGTTCTTCCTCATAAAGTCCAGCTTCTCAGATTATTTGCTCAGCATAGAAACTGAAGTGATATGGTGAAAGGATGCAGCCCTAATGCACACCTTTCTCGACTTTAAACCAGGCAGTGTTTCCTTGTTCTGCTCGAACGACTGCCTCCTGGTCCATGTACAGATTCCTCATGATTACAATTAGGTGCTCTGGTACTCCCATTCATTGTAGTGTTCTATATATAGCAAGTTCTTGAAATACTGCAGTGAACAAAACAGACATGAGTAGCTGAGGTGAAGCTCAGTGGTAGTGTCAGGTAGTAAAATAGCCATTACCAGGCAATGTGGAGGAAAAGGAGACTAAAACTGACGTCTGCATTCTGCCATGACAGATGAAAGCCATGTGGGAGACAAATCACAGCAGGTGCCCACAGTTGGGCCCCCACGGCTGACATCACAAGGGGCGTGTCCTACTTTGAATAAAACTACAGGGAACATGCACCTTCTCTTTCTCCTGTTCTTCCTCTCCGCTCCTTGCCCTTGGGTCTTCTTTTCTCTCCCCAGAACCACATGCAAACTTCTCCTTTCTCCCAGCTCACCTTCCTGTTTATCCAAAGTACTTTTCCCTCTAAAAGCCTGCTTAACTCTCTCATTCACTGACTTTACCTTCCCCTGAGGAAGAGAAATATCCCTATGCAGAGTTACCCATGGAACCCAGGTTTTTCCAAGTTCCTTTGCAGGTCTACCTAAGCTTCTACATGTGCCTCAGTTTTCCCTGTAATTACTTCTTAAAGGGGTATTATCTTTTAATAAGCCTTGTCTATACTCTGTACTATAAGTTCTGTGTCAAGTGTCAATTCTTTTATATGCTGAATACAAGGACTGAGGTTTTGCTGCTAGATTCCTGGACTCGTGCCCCAGACCCTTATACCTACACTCCCTGTATCTCCCTAGTAACAGTAGAGTGCATGCTTAGCATGCACAATGCCCTGGGTTCAATCCCCAGCATCCACACAAAACACAACACACACACACCTACACACAAAGTCTCTGTCCTTACAGAGTTTATTTATAGAAAAATTCTGGTGGCTAAGTGCTCACTATATATCAACATACTACATCAAATACTTAAAAAATCATCAGACCAAGCTTCCTTAATACCCATCATATAAGAGTGAGGAGAAAGGCATTCTTATCCCAATGCTACAGTAGTAAGTCATCTCACTTTGACCAGGTCACATTATTCTCAAATCTAAAATGATACTAATAACATATCTCATAGAAGATCATTTGTCCCCCTACTTGGGAATGTGTTAAGCATTTTATTTTTTGTTATATAGTACATGGAAGATTTTTAAAATATTTTAATTGTACATATTGATGGGATGTGTCGTTGTTGTTAGGTGTTGTCGAATCATGTCTGACTCTTAGTGACCCTCATAGGGTTTTCAATGGCTGACTGTTTTGGGATTGCCTTGGGAGTGGATTGCCATGTCCTTCTCCCATTTTTGTGGTGCTGGGAATTGAACTTAGGACCTCAGGGACTGCAGAGTGGCGTTCTACCAACTGAGCTAAATCCCAGCCCCACTGATGCGACAGAGATAATTCAGTTCATATGTACATTGCACAATTATCAAATCAGGACTGTTGACATTTCCATCTCTTTAAACACTTTACAAATTTTTTTTTAATTAACATGTAATGATAATTGTACATATTTATGAGATATAGCCTGATTTTTTTCTTTGGATTTTCAGAGTTGCATCCTGTGTTTTGCACTTTTTCTCCCCCTCTTTACCTCTCTCTGTTGTTCCTCCTACCCCTCTCACCTTCCCCATCACCACTCCCTCCCACTAATCCCCTCCCTGCTCATATTGGGTCTACTTGTATTCTCCAACCTTAGACAAGTACAATTGTATGTATATATGTAATTTTTTTTTTCCTTTAAGGTAGATCTAGCTCCCACATGAGGGAAAACATGCAGTATTTCTTTTTTTGAGTCTAGGTTATTTTCCTTAAAATGATGATCTCCAGTTTCATCCATTTTACTGCAAATGACATAATTTCATTCTTCTTTACTGCTGAATAATATTCCATCATACTGTATATACACATTTTTAAATCCAATCATCTGTGGATGGACACCTGGGCTGATTCTATACTCTTGCAATTGTGACTACAGCTATATGATGACTTATTTTCCATTGGGTATATTCCTATAAGCAGGATACCTAGATCATATGGTAGTTCTATATTTAGTTTTCTGAGGTACCTCCACACTGATTTCCATAGTGGCTGAACTAACTTACAAATCCACCAGTAGTGTAAAAGTGTTCCTTTTTCCCCCCTGAATCCTTGGCAGCATATTGTTATTTTGTTGATGTTGGCCATTCTGACTAGGGTGAGACAGAATCTCAGTGTAGTTTTGATTTGCACTTCCTGGATTGTTAACAATACTGAACATTTTTTGATGTGTTTATTGGCCATTTGTATTTCTTCTTTTGAGAACTGTCTGTTCAGTCCCATTGCCCACTAATTGGATTATTTGTTACTCTGGTGTTTAATTTCTTGAGTTCTTTGTATACCCTAGATATTCATCTTCTGTCAGATGTATAGGATACAAAGATTTTCTCCCATTCTGTGGGCTCTCTTTGTTTCCTTTGCTATACAAAAGCTTTTTAATTTCACGGAGTCAAATTTGTCAATTCTTGGTGCAGTTTCCTGGGTTATTGGAATGTTGTTAAAAAAAAAGTACTTGCCCGTGCCTCTGTGTTGGAGTGTGTTCCCTACATTTGTTTCAAGTAGTTTTTTTTGTTTTTTTTTGTTTGTTTTTTTACGTTTTCTGGTTTTGAGATCTTTGATCCACTTTGAGTTGATCTTCGTAGAAGTTGAGAGATATAGGTCTATTGTCATTCTTCTACATATGGGTACCCAGTTTTCCCAGCACCATTTGTTGAAGAGGCCATCTTTTTCCAGCGTATACTATTGACACCTTTGTCCAAGATCAGGTGGCTGTGGCTATGAGGATGTATATTTGGATCTTTTATTCTGTTCCACTCATCTTCATGCCTGTGTTTGTGCCAGTACCAAGCGTTTTTTGCCACTATAACCTTGTAGAATAATTTGAAATCCGATATTGTGATGCCTAGTGCACTGCTTTGGCTGTTTAGGATTGTTTTGGCTATATGAGATCTTTTGTGCTTCCATATGAATTTTAAAATTGTTTTTTCTGTGAAATATGTCACTGGGATTTTAATGAAGATTACATCAAATCTGTAGATTATTTTTGGTGGTATACCCATTTTTACAATAATAATTCTTCCAATCCATAAGCAAGGGCGGTCCTTCCATCTTTTTGTATCTCCTTCATTTCTTTCTTTAGTATTTTGAAGTTTGCATTGTAGAGGCCTTTGGGATCTTTGGTTAGGTTGAGTCCCAGATATTTAATGTTTTGGTGGGCTATTGTAAATGGGACTATTATTTTGATTTCTTTCTCTTGCTGTTGGTTATTGGTATATTGGAATACTACTAAATTCTGAGTGTTAATTTTGTATCTTGCTACTTTGCTGGAGGAGTTAATTAGCTCTAAGAGTTTTCTGGTGGAATTTTTAGAATCCTTTAAGTATAGAATCATGTCATCTGCAAATAGTAATAATTTGACCTCACTATCCCCTATTTGTATCCCTTTTATTCATACAAGATTATTTAGCAAAGTAATCTCCCACACATGTTGAAAAAGTTATTATAAAAAAGAATATACACAGTATGATTTCACTTATAAGTTCAAAAAACAAAGAATTAGCCAATATTGTTTAGGGTCATAGACATAAGCAATTTTTTTCCCCAGTACTGAAGGGTTAAACTTGGGGCCTTGGACTTGCTAGGCAAATTCTCTAGCCCTGAACTGTACCCCAAGCCCCTTTTGCATTTTTATTTTGAGATAGGGTCTCACTAAGTTGCGCAGGCTGCCTCAGTTCTTGAACTCAAATTCCTTCTGCCTCAGCCTCCTGAGTCGCTGAGATTACAGGTGTGTGTGACAGCACTCAGTTTACATAAACAATTTTTAAACACTAAGGAAATAACAAGCACAAGTCAAAACAGTAGTTACCTCCTATGGAAGGGAGTGGGCTTGTGAACTGAGATGGAGTGAGTTAAGGCAGGGTTGGTAAATGCGCACAATACTCTATTCTTGATCTGTATGGTGATTATGGAAGTGTTTATATGACAATTTGTTTAGCTATACATGAATATCAATAAAATTTCCATATTTGTATTGGACTTCATATCCCCAAAATGCTTTCTAAAATATCAAATAGTAATATATAGTGCAACAATTTTTGTTTTGGTTTTTTTCATTTTCAAAATTATAGTTTTATAGTTTCTAATATTTCTACTTAAGATACCAGAAGGTCATGAGTAAACCTTACATTCTCAGGAAAAACAAAAAAGAAAAGGAAGGAATTGTACTTTTGAACAATTAGAAATGTAGCCCTGCCAGGGGCAGTGGCACACACCTGTAATTCCAGCGGCTCAGGAGGCGGAGGCAGGAGGATTACAAGTTCGAGAAGCAGTCTGTGTAACTTAGCGAGATCCTGTCTCAAAATCTAAAAAAAAAAAAAGAAAGGGGGGGACCTGAAGGTGCAGCTCACTGGTCCAGCACTTGCAGAGCATGTAAACGCAAGGCCCTGGCTTCAACCCTCAGTATCGCCAAAAAAAAAAAAAAAAAGAAAAAAAAAAATGTAGCTCTCTATTTTCCAAAACAAAATTTAAAATAAGAGTTTATACTTTTTAATTTTACCATTTTGTACCTATTTTTTATTTTGGAGAAAGGAGAAAATTGGTTTTTAGGTCAAGAATAAACAGACCACCTTAAATTGATCAAAGAGTAAACATCTTAAAAATAACAGTGAGCAGGATGGGTGTATAGCTCAGTAGTAGGATACTTTCATAGCATGCCCAAGGCCTTGAGTTTGATATCCGACATCACACACAAACAAAAATAAATAAGTAAATAAGTAAATAACAGTGACTACGGAGATCACTTTCTAGGGAGGTCATCTATTTCAAGACCATTTATAAGCCAATCAATTAACAGTATATTCTGTATGACAAGGGAGAAATTTAATTTTTTTCTTATTATTAGGATTCTTACCCCATTTTTATTAAACACTCTTAATGTTCCCTAGAAAAATTAGTTATCTAAGAGATTAATTCAATAGTAAGCTCTTCAAAGGCAGGATTCATATTGATTATCCTCTAGATACACTGAAAAGCAAAAGGAATTGGATGTTAAAAATCTCGTATTCTGGCTGCTTTCTGAAAGTCCACTCCTGGGACTGAAAGTAGCCAGCCAGTCAGTCTAAATAAACTTTTCTGCTCCTGATCCATTTGTTTGTGTCTTGGAGTATTTTTCTGGGGTCGAGCCCCTGAGTACAATAAGCTTGTTTAAATATACAATACAATCTTGTTAACTAAAAGTACAATGCTATACAAGAGAGCTCTAGAATTTATCTTCTATAACCAAAACTTCATACCCTTTAACTAATATTTCCATTTCTCTCTGTCCCCAGCCCCTCGTGACCACCTCTACTTCTATGGGTTTGGTTAGATTCATTATTCATTCTTTAAGTTCTTTCTCAGATGACACTGCTTTAACTTCCTAAGTATGAGTTACTCACTCTTCCCTCTGTACTCTGAAAGTATCTGCTTATATTTCAACCTGGTATTATCATTTGGCATATTTTAAGTAAAATAAAGTATTGATTAAACACTGAAAAACAAAAAAAAATCTCGTACTCCAGTCTGTGCTCCACCAACTACTGTGTGTGTGACCCTGTGCAAGTCCCTCTACCTCTGAGATAGCATCGTCATCTGTTACATGAAGACAGTATTTACATCAGCCCACTGATCTGATAGACTTGTCTGAGATATCAGATAACATAAAACACATAGATTTTTTTTGCAGGTTATGAAGCCTTCCAGAAACATCAGAATCATTTTATATATCTTTAGGGACAAGAATTTAGGAAGCCTAACAAATGTTCCATATTGACAATTGTTGTTGTTGTTGTTGTTAGGTGCCGTCAAGTCGGTATCCGACTCATAGCGACCCTCTGTTCAACAGGGGAAACACTATTATCAGTGCTTCTCTGCTGTTCATAGGGTTTTCAATGGCAGATTGATTTTTGGGAGGGGGTTGCCAGGTCCTTCTCCCAAGCCTACAGCTTCTGGTGTTCCCAGGAGGTCTCCCATCCAGGTACTAACCAGGCCCGACCCTGCTTAGCTTCCGAGATCTGACAGGATCAGATGCCACAGGGCTACCGCTGCAGGCTTTGACAATTGTAACTATAATAAATTACAGGGTTTCCTGTTGGTCAAAAAGAATTTTCACTATTCTTACATCCATGTTCAGCTTAATATTAACAGAGTTAAGCATTGAGAACAAGTGGAATCACTGTCTAATGAAAACAGAGCTTTTCTAAAGCACAGACACCCCACATAACAAACTATGGCAATGCTTCCTTAGTTCCAGAAGACTACTGAAGACATCCAGACTAATTAGGTCCAGCAAGCTGCTGTCATGTAGGAATGCAGGAGACCAGGTTTCAGAGCGACCTCGGGAAACTGCAAATCTGTATATAATATTGTGTAATTTATTTCAATATAAAACTCAATTTACAAATGGAGGCAATTAATCCAATTAAAAGCCACGTTCCCATCTCAGTCATGGAACTTGCTATTCACCCTCTGCCCCAAATACTGCTATGGTTTGGATAAATGTTCCCTAAAGGAACCACGTGTCGAAGGCTTGGTGCCCTGCATGGCACTACTGGGAGGTGGCAAAACCTTTAAGAGATGGGGTCTAGGAGAAGGTCCTTAGGTCACTGGGGCTAGTTGATTATGTCAGGTATTTTGTTACAGTAATGGAAAGTGGACTAATACACCCTTCCCTCAGTTTCTGGGTGGCCTGATCCCTGACTTTGTCATAGTCTCTGTCCAAGCTGCATGCACAATGGAACTCCAAGCCTTATTCATGTCCTTACTCTCTTCTGCTTTTCTCCACAGTATTTATCATTGTCTGTCATCAGCACAAGTATTATATCTGTTGATTGTCTATTTCTCCTATTATAATAGAAAGAGTTTGATTTGTTCACAACTACATTCCCAACACCTAAAGTCGTACCTGACAGATACACTAAATGCTCGGTGAGTATTTGTTGAATGATGCCAGCTGGGATGGCACACACCTGTGATCCCAGTGCCTGGGCAGGCAGAGGCAGGAGGACTTGATTTCGAGGCCAGAGGCAGCCTGTGAAACCTAGCAAGACCCTGCCTCAAAAAATAAAGAATGGGTTTGGGTGCAGCCCAGTGGTAGAGAGCTTGCAAACTATGTGCAAAGCCATAGGATCAGACCCCAAGAACTG
The DNA here is from genome assembly GCA_007922755.1 of Pedetes capensis. Taxonomy (NCBI): domain Eukaryota; kingdom Metazoa; phylum Chordata; class Mammalia; order Rodentia; family Pedetidae; genus Pedetes; species Pedetes capensis. The sequence goes on from VMDO01021372.1 coordinate 9,162, forward strand.
CAAAAAATAAAATAAATTAAAAAAAAAAAACTTGTTGAATGAAAGGTTATGAAATACTGATTGCCACAGAAGTGATAAACTTGGAAATGTAAGTAACTGTATATTTGAACACAGTCACACTGTAAGCTCTCCCATTTTAGTCAGCTACACCTGTCTTCACTTTTCAGCAGGTGTCTCAATGTTAGGGTGTTTATAATCTGCCACTAAAAGGATACGAGAAGCGGTCATTCCATGTTGCCCTTTCGACGTATTCCAGCATGACAACTGCTTTCACTGTGGTGAGGAGCTTGTTCCAGGTTTCCTCAAAGTCTACAACTCTTGGTTTTAAAGACATTGTGCAAGGTTAGTGTTGATACCTATGAATTGAAAACAAAAATAACATTAGCATGAGTTCCACAAGCTCAGCTACCTGCTTTTAAAGCACAGCATGATTAAGCACCCTGATATACAAGAAGAGCACAAAGGCAAACTGGAACACAGGAAGAACACAGGAAAAACACAGGAAACCTTGGCTACCATCTTTTTGCGACCATCCAATTTATTACCAAGTATGTAGCTTAAAGCCTGCAGCCGTACCACTGTGGCATCTGATCCTGTCAGATCTTGAAAGCTAAGCAGGGCTGGGCCTGGTTAGTACTTGGAAGAGAGACCAGCTGGGAACACCAGGTGCTGTAGGTTTGGGAGAAGGACCCAGCAACTCACTCCCAAAAAACAATCAGCCATTGAAAACCCTATGAATAGCAGAGAAGCACTAATAGCGTTACTTGTGAGTCGATACCGGCCCAACGGCAACCTAACAACAACAACAAGGTAGCTTAAATGATTAAAAACCTCCTTTAGCATGTTGTGGAAAAGAAGTTGAGACCCAATTAACCAAAAAGTCAACTCCCATCCTGGGAATCATAACAAATTATGGATAACACTTCGGAAAATGGGAATACCAGAACACCTAATTGTGCTCATGAGAAACCTGT
>VMDO01021372.1:20326-35731 GCA_007922755.1 Pedetes capensis
AAAAAAAAAAAAAAAAAAAAAAAAAAAAAAAAAAAAAAAAAAAAAAAAAAAAAAAAAAAAAAAAAAAAAAAAAAAAAAAAAAAAAAAAAAAAAAAAAACAACAACAACCCTCCAGTGATATTCTTCATAGAAACAGAAAAAAGAGATCCTAAAATTCATATGGAAACACAATACTCCAAATAAGCAAAGCAATACTGAGAGGAAAGAGCAGTGCAAGAGGTATCATAATACTTAATTTCAAATTATATTGCAGAGCCATTCTAACAAAAACAGCATGGTACCGGCACAAAAACATAAGGACTAATGAAACAGAGGACCCAGAAATAAACCACTGAGCTACAACCATCTGATGCTCAACAAAGGTGTCAAAATCATATACTGGAGAAAAGGCAGTCTCTTCAACAACTGGTGCTGGGAAACTCAATGTGCACATGTAGAAGAATGAAACTAGATCTCTATCTCTCTTCCTGCACAAAAATTAATTCAAAATGGCTCAAAGACCTTAATGTAAGATCTGAACTTTGAAACTACTAGAGAAACACATAGGGAAAACACTTCAAGATATAAGCATAGGCAAGGACTTTCTGACTTGGGCTCCAATAGCTCAGGACATAATAGCAAGAATTGACAACTGGGATGGTATCAAAGAACCTTCTGCACAACAAGGAAAACTATTACCAGGACATATGTAGAAAGAATCAAAGTCAGCATACAACAGAGATACCTGCACACCCATGTTCATTGCAACACTATTCACAATAACCAAGTTATGGAATCAGCCTAGGTGCCCATCAACACATGAATGGACAAAGCAAATGAATGTGGTATTTATATACGATGGATTATTCAGTCATAAAGAATAACAAAATTGTCATTTTCAGGAAAGTGGATTGAACCAGAGAGGTCATCATATTAAGGGTAGTAAGCCAAACCCAGCAGGAAAAATTAATACATGTTTTCTCTCATATGTGGAATCAAAATTTTAAGAAAAAGGGGTGGAGAGACACAAAAGTAGAAGAGGATTGTTTGGGTGTAAGAGAGACTAGCAGGAGTGGTGCAAGGACAAGAGTCAGTAAAGGGAGGGTAAATATTACTGATGTACGTTGTATACATATATGGAATGTTACAATGAAAGCCTTTATTTAAAAAAAGATTTTTGGAAAAAATGTATATTACAGTATTCTACACGAATATGGAAGAGTTCTACCACTAAACTGCACATCCAGCCTCTTCTTTATTTTTCATTTTGAGACAGGGTCTCACTAAATAGTGCAGACTATCTCTGCAATCCTCCTCCCTCAACCTCCTGAGTTGCTGGGATAGGTGTGTACCATGGCACCTAGCCTTTTTCTTTTTGGGGAGCAGAGGGGGGTGGTTTGAGATAGCCTTACTATGTAGCCCAGCTAGCCTAGAACTCTTGATCATCCTGCCTCAGACTCCCAAGTGCTGGGATTACAAGTGTGCACCACTATGCCCAGTTTAGAGAATTTCTTCAATCTTGCAATATTTCATTTTTTGGTACATTCTAACATGTTTGACAGAACATGTGAGAAGTCTGTCAGAATTAAAGTGTCTAGTATAAAATCAGTAATTTTAAGTTAAATGGTTTCTTAACATGGCTTAGTAAACTCATTCCACATTGACTTTACTAAGGTTTTCTTTTAAAGGTTTGAGATCACAGTTTATATTATAATTGCTGTACATAGTTATTGACAAGAAAAGGAAAAGGAAACTGCAACAATATTTTCATTATCTCCCACTCACATTTATTAAAGGCCTTCTGCATGCCTTCCATGTTATTCATATTACATATGCAGGCACTGCTAGCCCTCAACCTAGAGGTCAAAATCTATATTGTAGGAAACTCTACTGGATAACCAGATTGTTTTAAGAGATAAACTATATGCACAGGAGGAAAAAAGAGAGAGAGAAATAAAGATAAGGGTGTCAAATTAAAGAAGATTAAAAAGGCACATTGCCTGCAGCCATAGCACTATGGCTTCTGATCCCATCAGATCTTGGAAGCTAAGAAAGGTCAGACCTGGTTAGTACCTGGATGGGAGACTACCTGGGAACACCAGATACTGTAGGCTTGGGAGAAGGACCCGGCAACCCACTCCCAAAAATCAATCTGCCATTGAAAACCCTATGAATAGCAGAGAAGCACTGACAATAGTGTTTCATCTGTTGTACATAGGGTTGCTAAGAGTCGGACACTACACGATGGCACCTAACAACAACAACAAAAAGGCACATGAACCAATTACGGTGTGTTGACTTTATTTGAATTCAGATTTAGACCATTTCTTTAAAATTTAAACACTGAGCCCTGGATCCAATCCCCAGCACTACAAAACTAAAATAAAAAACAGCCTGGGATGGTGGTATATGCTTATAATCTCACCACTCAAGTGACTAAGGCAGGAGGTTTAAGAGTCTGAGGCCAGCCTGAGCTGTACAGCGAGATCCTGTCTCAAAAAAATAAATAAATAAATAAAAATTAAACACTGATGGCACATCAGATAATCTTAAGATATTTTCATAATTTTATGAGTATTTTAAAAATTGAAGAATGCTTATCGGTTACAGACACATTCTAAATATTTACAGATGTAATGATATGCTGTCAAAAATCAGCTTCAAAATTAAATAGTCTGCTCACAAGCTGATAAGTGTTAAGGATGAGTGACAGGTGCATATGGGCTTGTTTTTTGTATGTTTGCAATTTTTCAGAATAAAAGAGTAAAAAAGTCTTTGAAATCATTAATATTTTCATAAATATAGGGGAGAAAGCATGTGAAACCACAGAGCCTAATAAAGTAAAAAAGCAAACAAATCTAAGCAATCTAAAAACAACTCTAGAATATATTTTTGTATTAGTCAGCTATTATCACTGTAGCAGAAAAACCAATGCAAAAAAAAAACTTATGGAGGAAAAAGTTTACTGGGAGCTCACAGTGTGAGGATCTGTCTACAGCAGTGGCAAGAGCAGGTATGGTGGTAGCAGACAATGGAGCCCCATAGCCGATGATCTCAGAAGATCATGGAGCAGGAAGCAGAGGGCGAAAGACCCGAGCTTTAGGTGCAGGTAAAAACCTCTAAAGACCCACACTCAGTTACATCACTTCCACAAAGCTAAGACCCACCTCCCAAAGTTCCATGACTTCCACAAACAGTGTCAGAGAGGAACCAAAGTACATGACCAGCTGACTGGTAACACTGGGATTACAGGCATGCACCACCATGTCTGAATCAGCAATGACCTTCAAAACTAGACACAGAATGACAAAGGACTCCAGGAGAGTTTTGGCATACTATATATTAAGTGCCTCCAAAAATATAACTGTAACCCAGGCATAATGGCACATACCTGTAATCCCAGCATTTGGGAGACTGAGGCAGGATAACTGACTTGAGTTCAAGGCCAGTCTAGTCTACAAAGCAATTTCTAGGACAGCCTGGGCTGCCCAGGGAGATCTTATTTCAAAAAATATCATCAATCTCAGTTGCCAAAAATATAGTGAGGAGGAAAATCTAAAAAAGTCTCAAACAAGGAAAGGAAGGCAGTGGAAAGTAGGGACTGTTGTGTACACTATATTAAATTATAAAAGGTATTCACTGCAGGGCATGGTGGGGCATGCCTATAATCCCAGCAACTCAGGAGGCGGAGGCAGGAGGATCACATGTTCGAGGCCAGAGACAGCCTGTATAATTTAGCTAGATTCAGTCTCAAGACAAAAAAAAGGGGGGGGAGGGGGATATGGGGGTGTAGCGTAGTGGCAGAGTATTTGTAAAGCCCCCCAGTACCATGCTTTTAAAAAGGTATTTGCTTCCAAAAATAAATCAACTTCACCAGAATTAAAGGCCTTATCATCCTCAATAAACTTCATACTTTCCCAAGTCTGTAGAGACTTTACTTTTCTAGAATACATTGCTCTCAACCAGTTTGAAGTTTAATATCTGCTTTACTTCTTTCTCATGTTTTAAAAAGTAATCTATGCAAGACATTTATAAAATCAATTGGCTTAAAAATATTCTGCTATCTTTATCTTGGATCTCAGAAGAGAACTAATTTGTCATAGTCCCTCATGGGTAGGCAAGGTCACTTGGGTATGCATACGCTTTTACAGAGGCAGTAGAATCACATTGCAACCAGTTTGTTGTGGGGTTTTTGTTTTTGTTTTTTTTTTTTTTGACTAATAAAATGAAGTGTCCTTGTCCATCTTCCAATTCTTTTCCTTGCTTCCAATTTGTTGTTGTTGTTGTTGCTTTTTGAGTGTGGGTATCACTATATAGCCCAAGCTGGCCAAGAACTTGTAATTCTCCCCCCTCAGCCTCCCAAGTGCTGGGACTATAGGTGTGTGCCACCATCCCAGCTCTCAACGCTTATCGGCTTCATTTTCACTACTTCACAACTGGTTCTTCGTTGTATATGCCAGATTCTATGTAATATATTAATTCCTACCTGTGTCCTGCCTATAGCCATCCCACTGTGGCATCCAATCCTGTCAGATCTTGGAAGCTAAGCAGCGTTGGGCCTGGTTAGTACTTGGATGGGAGACTGCCTGGGAACACCAGGAGCTGCAGGCTTGCGAGAAGGACCTGGCAGCCCACTCCCAAAAAACAATCAGCCACTGAAAACTATGAATAGCAGAGAATCACTGACAATAGTGTTTCATCTGTTGTACATAGGGTCACTATGAGTTGGATATCAACGCGCCCGCACCTAACAACCACCACCTGTGTCCTAGCACTGCTATAGGATACACATGGGAGAACAATGTTAAAAGTGACATAGCTAACCCAGTTACATATTGATTATCCCTCTAGCAACTTTGCTAATATCTCCTGTTTAACATCTCAGCTTTCAGAATGAACACGAAGTCAGTATAATCCTCTTCTTTCACCTACGTGTCCCTGAAGGAAAAGAATGAAAGTAACCAAAAGGGCTGGAGATACAGATCAATGGTAGAGCCCTCACCTAAAATGTACAAGGCCTTGGATTACATCCCCAGTACCAGGGCAGTGGGGGTGGGGGGACACTTCACAGTAGAGCTAAGTATGGTGGCACAAGCCTATAATTCCAGTACTTGGGAGGCTGAGGCAACAGGATGGATGGCAAGTTCAAGGCTAGTGTGAGCTACAGAGTGAGGCCATGTCTTAAAACAAACAAACAAAAAGCCAAAGAATAAAAGCAATCCAACAAAGCACGTTATAAAAACACATTTGATGGGCTAGAGACGTGGCTCAGTGGTAGAGTGCTTGCCTAGCGTGTCCAAGGCCCTGAGTTCAATCCCCAGCACAAAACAATAAAATCTGAAAAACTGACATGATACTCATCTTCCCACAAGAGACACTAAGCAGCATAAGTGTCCAATTACAGAGCTGCTAAAAACAACAGTTGTTGTTGTTAGGTGCCGTAGAGTCGGTATCCGATTCATAGCGACCCTCATAGGGTTTTCAATGGCTGAGTGCTTCAGGATTGCCTTGGGAGTGGATTGCCAGGCCCTTCTCCCATTTTTGTGGTGCTGGGAGTTGAACTCGGGACCTCAGAGACTGCAGTGCAGCGCTCTACCCACTGAGCTAAATCCCAGCCCAAAAACAACAGTAGTAGCAACCATATCAACCACATCTATGAATTTCAGAAAGTGTTAAATACATTATATACATCATCTCACTAATTCCTCATACTGACCCCACTAAGATGGCTACTATTGTTTTCTCCACTCTAAAGACAGTGAGACAGGGCTGGCGGTGGAGCTCAGTGATACCACACAACCCTTTAGCACCACAAAAAGATAAAGAGACTACCATTTACACATAATTAACCAGCCAATACACATTGTGAAGCCAGACTGTTCTGGTCTCAGCACAAAGCTGTACCCACTGTCCTGCTCTGTGTTTTTATTACCTGCCACTCAGAAACCAGAGCTGGTGCAGAAGAAATAAATGAAAGCGTGCAGATGGCACCCAATGGCTGCATGTCTTAGGGTGGCCAAGGAAGGTTCTGCTAGATGTCAAAACCAAGAAAACGAATCAAGTCCAGAAAATGAAGAAGTTGTGAACATAGTAACACTCTAAATAGGCTCTGTGGGTTTCATTGTAAATCCTAGGTTACTTGCTGCATTTTCTCCATCTGAGCATAAAAATATTATAAAAAGACAATATTTATAAATACATTTCAAGCTTACTGGACAATGCTAAGATGAGGTGGTATTGTTTTCTGCTCTTCTCTATGATCTTACTTTTCCATACATGCTTTGAATAAAAACCAAAACTGTACTGATGCTGAAATCTTTATTCCTTCACTATTGCTCCTCATGCTCAGATTTCCTAATAAAAAGGTTTTCCTTCATTCCACTTTTATCACAAGCAGTTCATTTTAATATTTATCTGTCTAGGGGAAGAAGAAATGTAAACCCTGTCATCAAAATGCTATATCACAATGTACAATGAAATGCATGTATGGAGATGTCATAATGAGACCCATTAAATTGTACATTAAAAATTACTAATAAAAAAAAGGATGGAGTTTAGGTCAGTTGGTAGAGCATTGCTCTGTGCTCTGTAAGGTCTTCCGTTTGATCCCCAGCACCACAAAAATAGAAGGACATAACAATCCACTCCCAGAAGCAATCTTGAAACAATCAGTGGCAGCACACGCCTGTAATCCAAGTGACTGGAGGGACGCAGAGGCAGGAGGATTGCAAGTTCGAGACCAGAGGCAATCTATGTAATTTAGGGAGACCCTGTCTCAAAAAAGGAAAAAAAAAAAAAAAAAAAAAAAAAAAAAAAAAAAAAAAAAAAAAAAAAAAAAAAAAAAGAAAGAAAGAGAAAAAGAATGAAACAAAGAAAACCCTCTGAGGGTCGCTGAGTCAGACCTGACTCAATAGCACCTAACAACAACAATAAAAAAAAGTTTTAAAAAATGTTACATGCTGGGCATGGTGGCACATGCCTGTAATCCCAGCGGCTCAGGAGGCAGAGGCAGGAAGATCACAAGTTTGAGACCAGAGGCAGTCTGCGTAACTTAGTGAAACCCTGTCTCAAAAAGTAAAAAAACAATGGGCTGGGGGTGCACCTCAGTGGTCCAGCACTTGCAGAGCATTCAAGCACAAGGCCCCAGTACCGCAAAAAAAAAAAAAAAAAAAAAAAGTTATTTCCTTTATCCTCCTCAAGTATTTTCCCTTCTGATTCTACTTCTTTTAGCTCTCTATTAACTTCTAAGCAACTCAAAGTTCAGAGTGTAAGTGCCCACATAAAGCCACTTACTGATGATAATCCGTGCAAAATACTACACTGTCTTTCCTTGCACTATATACAAAATATACTGTATATTCTCAAATTTAATGCATCTTACATATTTTGGACCTGTTGTCAGGAGGAACCAATCCCCAGAGAAGGCCATCATGTTTGGGAGAATGGCAGGTCAATGAAAAAAAGGAAGACCTTCAACTAGATGGATTGATACAGTTGATACAGAGGCTGTAACAATGGGCTTAAACATAAAAAAGATCATGTGAATGTCATAGTGTCAAGGAGTGTTTCTTTCTGTTGTTCACAGGGTCACTATTGTTAGGTGCCGTCAAGTCGGTATCCGACTCATAGCGACCCTCATGGGGTTTTCAATGGCTGAGTGCTTCGGGATTGCCTTAGGAGTGAGTGGATTGCCAGGCCCTTCTCCCATTTTTGCGGTGCTGGGAATTGAACTCGGGGCCTCAAAGACTGCAGCGCAGCGCTCTACCCACTGAGCTAAATCCCAGCCCAAAATTGATAGCACCTAACAACAATCCTCACATGAGGTACACATCTGTTTTTTAGTCTTCTAAACCTGTTGAACCTCCAGTGTCCATCAGCTTGTCATGCTATGGGTGCTTGCATGCTGCTGTGATGCTGAAAGCTATGCCAACAGTATTTCAGATACCAGCAAAGCCACCCATAGTAGGCAGATTTCAGCTGAGCTTCAAGACTAAGACAGACTAGGGAGAAGAATCTGGCAGTCTATTCCCAACACAGCCATTAAAAACCCTATGAATAGCAGAAAAATACTGTCAAATATAGTGCCAGAAAATGAGCCCCCCAGCCTGGAAGGCATTCAAGGAGCAACTGGGGAAAGCTGCCACCTCAAAGTAGAGTCAACCTTAAGGATGAGAATGGAGCAAAGCTCCTAGGACCTCCTTTTGCTAATGTGGCACGACTCAAAATGAGAAGAAACAGTCACTGCAACAATCGGCTCAAACATAAGAAGATCGTGTAGATGACATGGGATTGGGTAGTATTTTGTTCTGCTGTACTTAGGGTTGCTATGAGTAGGATCCAACTTAACGCACCTAACAACAAAAAACTGTTGAAAGGGTTAAGCTGTAGTCCCAGTACTCAGGAGGCTAACGCAGGAGGCTAACGCAGGAGAATAGATACAAATTCAATGCCAGTCTGGTCTACCTAGTGAGTTCCAGGTCAGCCTGCACTATACTGCTTCAAATAAATAAAAAAAAAAAGAAAGAAAGGGTATGGATGAGATTAAAATATATACAGTACTATATTGTCTTTCCTTACACAACATACAAAATATCCTTACACAAAATACAAAATTTCCTTACACAAAATACAAAATATACTATACTGTCTTCCCTTCTACTATATGCAAATAGTAAGTCAAAATGGATCTAAAGACCTAAAGCTAAGAGATAAAACTGTAACTCAGAAGAAACCACAGGAGAAAAGCTTTATAACCGTGGATTCGATGATGATTCTTGGATATGATACCAAAAGCACAAGCAATAAAAGAAAATTTAACAGATAAACTGGTCTTCATAAAATCAGAAACTTTCATGCATCAAAGGACACTATCACACCAGAGGCAGTGGCACTCACATGTAAGATCAACTACCTGAGGCTGAGGCAGAATGATCACTGGCACCTACGAGTTCAAGGCCAACCTATGCAATATGGCAAGACCTTGTCTCAAAACAAAACAAAACAAAACACTACCCAGAGAGTAAAATGTCAACCTACAGATTGGGGGAAAGTATTTGCAAATCATATATCTGATAAGGGATTCATATACAGAAAATGTATATGAAGAACTTCTACAGCTTGACAATAAAAACACTCAATGCTATTTAAAAATGAGTTGAGAAGCCAGGTGCGGTGGCACATGTCAGTAATACCAGCGACTCAGGAGGCAGAGGCAGGATTGCAAGTTTGATATCAGAAGCAGTCTGCATAATTTAGTGAAGCCTTGTCTTAAAAAAAAAAAAAATGGGCTGGGGGGTGCAGCTGAGTGGTACAGCACTTGCAAAGCATGCAAGTGTGAGGCCCTGGGTCACACCCAGTATGGCAAAAAAAAAAAAAAAAAAGAGTTGAGAGGAAGACAAATACCATGTTTTAGTCTCAAAGTACAATCTGGATTTATAAATATATGATATATAAGTATATATATACCATAATGATATATATATAAATGATATAAATGACATAAGTATATATAGATATATAAGTATATATATATACACTCATATATACACACACACACACCAAATAAGACATGCAAGCAGAAAGGGGAACATTGGTAGGAGGGAAGGGAATCAAATGGTGGGAGCAGGGTCATGAGAGGGCAATAGGGGAGGTAAGCATGAGTAATATACAATGATAAGCATGTATGGAAATATAATAAAATGAAACCCACTAAGTTGTACAGTAGCTAAAAAATCACTAATAAAAAAAGTTTGAAAAAAAAGTGAGTGGAGAGCCGGGCATGGTACCACATCCCTGTAACCCCAGAATGCAGGAGGCAGGCAGAAGGAGTGAGGAGTTTGAGGCCTGCCTGGATTACTTCGGAAGACCTTGTCTCAAAAAAGCATGGAATATACATTTCTCCACATAAGACATAAGAATAGCCAATAAGAACATGAAAAGATGCTCAACATCAGAAATCTTTAGTAAAATGCTAATCAAAGCTGAGATACCACTTCACATAAGCAAACAGAAAACAAACACTGTCTACAATGTGGAGAACCCTTAAGAACTGCTGGTGGGAATAAAAAAACGTACAGCCAATATGGAGAATAATTTAAGGGCCCCTCAAACTGCTAACACAGAATCACCATGGGACCCAGTAATTACTCTCCTAGGTACCTAACCAAAGGAACTGAAAGCAGAGAACAGACTTGTGTGTGCCAGTGTTCATATTAGCATCATTCACAATAGCCAACAGGTGCAGACAACTCGAGTCCCCATCAAAAGATGAATAAAGCAAAATGTGGGATATACATACAACAAATATTATGCAACCATAAAAGAATAAAGTTCTAGCTGGGTCTGGTGGTCCACACCCATAATCACAGCACTTGGGAAGCTGAGATAGGATCATAGAAAGTACAAGGCGGGCCTGGGCCACACAGCAACTGTCTCAAACAAAAATAAATAAATAAAGTTCCATTACATGTTCTAACAAGGATGAACTTTGAAGACATTATGTTAAGTCAAAAAAAGACATAAAAGGACATACATGTAATGAGCCTACTTATATAGAGTACCTAGAAAAGACAGATTCATAAAGATAGTAGATTAGAAGGAACTGGATGGTGAAGGGAGGGAAGTGTAGAGTCAATGGCAATTTCTACTGGGAGCAATGAAGATAATTTTGGAAATAGTGGTGATGGTCTTGATAATGCTGTGAATGTAATCAATGTTGCTGGGCTCTATACTTTAAAGATGGTTAAAATTACACCTTTTGTTACATATGTTTTACCAAAATTTTAAATTTTAAATTTTACCAAAATACATACAACAAAGTTTTGATGAATGAAAAAGGTAAGTATCTGAATTAAAGGGCAAAGTACTATCTAAAAATTTTTAAATGGATGCTTATTAATCAAAACAGTACTTAGAGTTATGAAGACAAGGCGCCGGGTGCGGTGGTGCACATCTGTAATCACAGTGGCTCAGGAGGCAGAGGTAGGAGGATCGCAAGTTCAAGACCAGAGGTAGCCTGCGTACCTTAGCAAGACCCGGTCTCAAAAAAAATGGGCTGGGAGCGCAGCTCAGTGGTCCAGCACTTGCAAAGTATGCAGGTACAAGGCCCTGGGTTCAAACCCCAGTACCACCAAAAAAAAAAAAAAAAGGATCATGAAGACAAAATGTCATTCAGATAGGCTTTCACCAAATCAAAGAGAAATGTTTTGAGAGGGAGCTTAAAATTTTTCTTAAGGCTCAGGACTACTTGGGAATCTTGTTGCCAAATTACTCATTATTTTGGTAACTTCCTGCTCCTTACCTAATTATTATGACTATTAGAAAAGAATCCTCTACTTGCCACTATCAAAAAATAGCAGTTACAAATAAAAGGGAAAGGCCAGCATAAATCCTGTGGTACTACACTAAAATCAAAAGTATCAGGATGAACTCATAGTTTTTAATGCACATGTACACACACATAGATAAAATCTACAGAAGTAAAAACAGATGTTTGTGTATGCACAGATTAGTATTCAAACACTTATTTCTAGCTCTGACTACTGAGAAGAACCTAGAAACAATGACACCCAAAAGCAACAAGCACACACAGAACCCAGATCTTTGTTTCTAAAGATCATTCTCCAATACAAGAAACAGAGCTCCTTGTAAAAGCAACTGATTCCAAGGCTAGAGCAGAAAAAACATAAGTTGATCCTAGAACATCTTATGATGCATGTGTCTTATGCCTGAAAATAGGAAGTGCTTTCCTAAAGAAAAGAGGATGGGGGCATGCTGAAAAGACCAAGAGCTGACCTCATCATCACCTCCGAAACAATGTGAGCAACAAAATAGTGGTACTATTATATTATAAACCATAGAATAAGTGCTCATAGCTGAAGATTAATAAAAAACAAATTAATAAATGCAGAGAAGGGACAGCTCTTCCATGTATGCATGTATGTTATGTATGCACGCACACATGTACACATGTACTTAGAGACAAGGTCTTGCCATATTGCCCAGGCTGGCCTCAAGCTCCTGGATTCAAGTGATCTTCAGCCTCAGCCTCCTAAGGACCTGGGACTACAGGTGCACAACACCATTCCTGACAGGACAGCTGTGCCTTACAGAGGAATTCCAATTCATAAACATAGAAAGCAGTAAGAAAAACACAACAGCAATCAAATACTGAAATTAGAGAAGGAAAGTTTGAGAACTCATAGTTTTTTTTGGTTTTGTTTTGTTGTTTGGTTTTTTTTGTTTTGGTTTTTGTTTGTTTGGTTTTTTGCTGTACTGGGGGTTGAACCCAGGGCCTCGTGCTTGCATGCTTTGCAAGTGCTAGACCACTGAGCTGCACCCTCAGCCCATTTTTACTTTTTGAGACAGGGTCTTGCTAAATTACGCAGACTGCCTCTGGGTCTCGAACTTGCGATCCTCCTGCCTCTGCCTCCCTAGCCACTGGGATTACAGGCGTGCACCACCACACTTCGCCTTAGAATTCATAGTTTTAATGCACATGTGCACACACATGCACACATACATAGAAAAAACCTATAAAAATAAAAACAGAAGGACCTAGCAACCCACTCCTAAAACAATCCCAAAACAATTAGCCATTGAAAACCCTAAGGGTCACTATGAATCATACATGATTCAAAAGCACCTAACAACAACAACTTATTGTAATATTTTTGGGTTTGGGAGTTTAGCTCTTTTTGTAGAGTGCTGTTCTGCGCTCTCTGAGGCCCTGGATTTGATCCCCAGCACCAAAAAAATGGGAGAAGGATGTGGCAATCCACTCCCAAAGCAATCCTGAACACAACTGAAAACTCGATGAATAGCAGAGAAGCACTGATACAGTGTTGGGCATGGCTCAGTGTCTAGGAATGTTTCATTCTGTTGTATATAGGGTCGCTATGAGCTGGACCTGATTCGAATGCACCTAACAACAACAAATATTTTCTACCAATGATTATATTTCTGTGGCCTAAAAACTGGCTGCTTACTTTAATCTCCCATGAAAAGCAATAAAGGAGAGAGAATAACAAAAACAACAAAAATCAAGCCAAGCTAATAAAGAACGGTCTCAAAAAATAAACAGATCGCTTTAATAGAAAGTATCTGGCTAAAAGCAGCTAACTAAAACTCAACAGCCTGCAGCTGTAGCACTGTGGCATCTGATCCCGTCAGATCTCAGAACCTAAGCAGGGTCAGGCCTGGTTAGTACCTGGATGGGAGACCGCCTGGGAGCACCAGATGCTGTAGGCTTGGGAGAAGGACCTGGCAACCCCCTCCCAAAAATCAACCTGCCATTGAAAACCCTATGAACAGCAGAGAAGCACTGACAATAGTGTTTCCCCTGTTGTACAGAGGGTCACTATGAGTCAGATACCGATTTGACGGCACCTAACAACAACAACAACAACAAAACTCAACATGTCAATCAATACAGACAGCATTATCAATTAGCTAGAAGGCACAATGCATCTGGTCTAATTCTTGGAAATAATAAAGCTTGAAGTAACTTAAAGAAAATTTTCCACCTCCCTTCTTCTGAATGACTCAATCAAAAGGATTCAACTTGCACCACAAAAGTTGTTAGAGATCTATCATCTCAGCTGTCTCAAAATGTTAAAGAGTCTAAAGAACTACAGTGTATTAATATCTCCAATAAGCCTTTCCCAATTAAAAGTCAAAAACAAAGCACTGACATCAGGTGCATCTACAGATAGTAAAACAAGAATTATGGTAAAGCCTGCAGTGTAATACATTACTGTCAAGATTCAAACCAAGGTGGTGTTGTTGTTGTTGTTGTTAGGTGCCGTCGAGTCGGTATCCAACTCATAGTGACCCTCTGTACAACAGGGGAAACACTATTGTCAGTGCTTCTCTGCTGTTCATAGGGTTTTCAATGGCAGATTGATTTTTGGGAGGGGGTTGCCAGGTGTTTCTCCCAAGCCTACAGCTTCTGGTGTTCCCAGGAGGTCTCCCATCCAGGTACTAACCAGGCCTGACCCTGCTTAGCTTCCGAGATCTGCCAGGATCGGATGCCGCAGGGCTACAGCTGCAGGCCAAACCAAGGTAGGTCACTCTGAATAGACATTTTGATTGATGACTGAGAGGATTCAATTGTACATCTAAAGTATCAATGTTGTGGTTAGGTGCCATATAAATCTCATAACATTCCAATTTTCTGCAAAAATCAGACCCAAGACTTAATGTTAGCCCCCATCCTAAGTCTTCATAATATTCCAAGGGCTGATTCTGTCATCAATTTACTTAACTGACAGTACACAAATGAAAACGTTATGTATTTTTTTCAGTACTGGCTGGGGGGGGCTCAGGGCCTTCTGCATACTTTGCAAGCGCTCTGCCACTAAGCTGCACCCCAGTCCCTTTTTTAGTTTTTAAATTGAAACAGGGTCTTGCTAAGTTACAAAGGCTGCCTCTGGCCTCACCTGGGATGCTCCTGCCTCCATGAGTCAAAGGCATCACAGGCACACACCACCACCAGGCCGGGCTGAAAATACTTCTTTTAATCACCAGGAAACATTTTTCTAGCATATATAAAGAAATGGCAGATGATGTGGAACTGCACAAATTTTTGTAAAGTGTCGCACTAAAAGAAAAGCTCTTTAAGCAACTCACATCTGTAGGTCAAAGATTCAAAGACGGCAGGGACTAAATCACAAAATAGTACAGTACTCCACCATTTTCTCTTCCTACAGTTTTTCTTTAGGTGCTATCGTCCTATTTCATAATTTTTAAATACTATTTAATTCTCTAAAAAATACAAGGTGTCAAAGCAGGTAAATATCATTTTTTGCAAAGTGGGGAGGATAACATAGACATCCACTTACAGGTTCATAAAATACATCTTTGGAAAGATATGTAAGAAACAGCTGAGTGTTTGGCTCCGAAAAAACTGGGTGATAAAAAGACAAGAGGTAGAGAGAGAGATTAATTATATACTCTACTGAACTTTAAAATTTTCGAATGATGTAAATATGGTTTTATTCAAAACAGCATAGCTTACCAATAGATAAATGCTGATGACTCTCCTCCATCTTTCTCTCCCCACTAGAATTTAAGTTCCAGGTAGACAAAGATTTTTGTCTATTTTTTCACTATTTCCTCTTTGCCTGGTCCATTGCTGGTGCTTGAAAAATCACTTGATGAATGAATGAATGAATGAATGAGTGAGTGAATGACTCCTTAACATCTCCTCTTAATTTCAGACTGGTATAAATTGTGCTCATGAGAAATCTGTACATGAACCAGGAGGCAGTTGTTTGAATAGAACAAGGAAACACTGAGTGGTTTAAAGTTGAGAAAGGTGTGCATCAGGGCTGTATACTTTCACCCTATCTCTTCAATTTATACGCTGAGCAAATAATCCGAGAAGCTGGACTTTATGAGGAAGAACATGGCATCAAGATTGGAGGA
>VMDO01021373.1:0-35527 GCA_007922755.1 Pedetes capensis
ATTTGAGATTATGTCATAGTATAAATACTGCTTAATTGCTAAACAGTCATTATCATTCACTCTTTCTTTAAATGAAATAGACTTACACTAAGTGTTGGGATAAGGAGACCAATATAGCAAACCATTTCTAAGAAGTGAAATCAGGACATTCACAAAAATTCTTTATAAATTGGCAGGAAACATCAAAGCCCAAAACTAATACATTGCTCTGTTGAGATTAATCTGTTTATAGATTTAATCTCAAGAATTTAACTTGATATTGACATTGTTTTTTGTACATATTTTTTCAATTTAAGAAAACCAAGATTCCATAAACCTTTCAACAATCATTCTATTTGTGGTGAAATACATTGGGACACCATTCAAGGGGACCCAGACATTTCTTAGTGTAATATTGGAACATATCATACCACTCAGCTGACAAGCTAAACCAACAGTAGATTGGGTCTTCTGTATGGCAATGATCCCCAACCTCCATCTGTGGCCTGAACTGGGCTGGACAGCAGGAGGTGAAGAAATGAAGGTTCACCGTGTTATCTACAGCTGGTTCCCATTACCACATGATCTTCTCCACATCCCCAGTACATGGAAAAATTATCTGCCTCAAAACCAGCCCCTAGTGACGAAAATGCTGGGGACCACTGCTGTATAGAATATACAATTATGAGGTATTCTTTTTTGTTCACACTGTTTCTAAATCTTTCTTTAACTCACACACAAACGTCCTATTCTTTCTTGGCTATATAGGTCTGGTTAATTTCAGGAATGATGAATCATGGGCCCAGCGCAGTTGTGCATGTCTGTGATACCAGCAACTAAGAAGGCAGAGGCAGGAGGATCACGAGTTCCAGGCCAGAGGCATCATGTGTAATTTATGGACATTCTGAATCAAATTTTTGAAAATGAGGGGAGGGTGCACCCCAATGGTAGAGCATTTGCAAAATACATGCAAAGCCCTGAGTTCAACCCCCCAAGTATAAAGGGAAAAAATATATATTTTTTCTGTCAGCTTGTTGTGCTGTGGGGACTTGTGTCTTGTGATTTTGAAAGCTGTACCACTGGTGATTAAGATACCAGCCGGGCATCCCATGGTAGACAGGTTCCCCCTGAGATTCCAGACTAAAAATTATTAAGGAGGACAATACAACACCCTCCTGAAATAATTGTTGTTGTTGTTGGGTGCCATCAAGCCGTGTCTGACTCATAGTGACCCTTTTAGGGTTTTCAGTGGCTGATTGTTTCGGGGTTGCCTCAGGAATGAGTTGCCACATCCTTCTCCCATTATTGTGGTGCTGGGAATCAAACTTGGGACCTCAGAGACTGAAGAGCAGGTGCTCTACGAACTGAGCTAAATCCCAGCCCCCTGAAATAATTAGCCATTGAAAATCCTATGGATATCAGAACTATAGGATTCAGAACTATTCTATATGTTTTTTTTTTAAGTGTCATCAAATAGGTGTCCAACTCATAGCAACCCTAAGTACAAGTGAAACACTATTGTTAGTGCTTCTCTGCTATTCCTAGAGTTTTCAATAGCTGATTGTGTTTTGGGGGAGTGGGTTGCCGGGTCCTTCTCCCAAGCCTACAGCAGCTGGTGTTCCCAGGTGGTCTCCCATCCAAGTATTAACCAGACCCGACCCTGCTTAGCTTTCGAAATCTGATGGGATCAGATGCCACAGTGGTACAGCTGCAGGCATACTATCCAATATAGTGCTGAAAAATCAGCCCTCGCAGTATGGAAGGCATTGAACAAATGACTGCAGGAGAGTTTGTTCTTCAAAGTAGAGTCCACCGTAATGATACGAATGGATTAAAACCCCTGGGTCCTATTTTTACTGATGTGGCAAGACTCAAAATGAGATAAAATCAGTGACTGCAACATTGTCCTCAAATATAAAAAGATTGTGTGCATGGCACAGTGTGAGGTAGTGTTTCATTCTGTGGTACATAGAGTCACTATGGGGGCGGTCTGACTCAATGACATCTAACAACAATAAAATAAAATCAGATTAAATAATACAAAAATTTTGTTCTTTTTTCTTTCATACTGTGGGTCATGTTTGCATCTTTACCTAACAGACTCTAGATACAATGTGCAGCTGCTGGTACAGAGTGTAAATATAATCTGAGTGATTATGAATTCATCAACTATCACAAGGTCAAGTCATTGAAAGAGAGTACAACAGTAAGTGATTTAAAAGATCTAGAAGGAGAAAGAAAAAATTATGGCATCATAGAGAAAAGGCTACTCACCTTCAAGGATGGCTATAATAAGCTTGTTCAGTCAAATGAAAATGCAGTATTTTTCAAAAATTCAAATACTATTCTAAGTTTTTCCTGGTTATACTCAGGCGGATGAGGCAGCAGGATCAAAAGTTCAATACATGAGTCAGCCTGCTCAGTTGAGTAAGACCCTGTCTCAAAACAAAACAAAGAAAAGGATGAGGATGCAGGTCAGTGGTAGAACACTTGCCTAGTATGCACAAGGCCCTTGGTTTGACTCTCCAGTATTGTGTAGCAAATATTATGGGATAGCCCCAGGGGCTAGAGAGGAAGTATGGTTGGAATAGGGGCTTATTTAGCCTGCTTGGACCCCCTGTTATCTAATTGGTTATATCCAACCCTCATCTTGCCCCTGATTGGTAATCAATGATCTCCCCTTGATTGCCCAAGGAGTGACATCTGGTTTCACCCTTTATTTGAATGTCAGTCCTAAATTGATTGCACCTAGCCCCTCATGCCCTCACCTGATTGTCATCTTGAGGCAGGTAAGGAAGTTACCCAAGGACTACATAAACAAAGCTCGCTCTGCATGTGAGGCTGCTGATGGGGATGATGTGAGCTGCTGGCTGCTAGCTTCCTGCTGGGGGTTGCTTGCTGCGGGTCTGCTCTGCCATGCCATTGCAGACAGGGCACACCACCGCCAGTTTTTTGGCCATGCCATCACCAGATCAAGAGAGGATACTGCCTGCCTTAGCAGCGGTTATTCCATCACCATCTGAGCGCCACCATATCACTGTGGAGGTCCAGCTCTTCGGACCAAGAGAGTTCTGTCTGCCATTGCAGAAGCCACTCCATCACTGGACCGAGTAGACTATCAGGAACTAACAGCAGTGGAGATGAAGCCAGCCTTTGTGGAGGATATCCAGAGGGCCCCCGGCCCAGTGTGGAAGATGAAGAACATCTGGATCCAGTGCTGGAGGCAGAGCTGCAACACTCAAGAAAGCTGTAACAATTCTACTATCCCCCACATCCAGGTACCTCACTCTTGTCCCCTCCCATCGAGTGAGCCAAGATGGCACTTGCCCTCTCAGGCTTCCTCAAGACCTGATTGGCTGAGCCCCATCTGCCTCTTCATTGGTTAATCCCTTACCCTCGTGCCGCCCATGAGCCCTTCCCTGATTGGCCAGCTGTCATTCCTTGACAGTTGGATGGTAGTTGGCTTAGGTGGATAAAAGCCCCTGATCCCAGAACCCAACAGCTCTGCCTGAACACCATGTAAGAGCTCACTCTGTCCTCTGGCCCCATAAGGACCAAAGGCCTGCATCCACCTGACCCACCTAGCCTTCAGCCTACCCTTATCCTGCTTTCATCCTTCAACCAACCTGCTTCCATCCTTGCCTCTACCTGCCTGCCTGTGTCCACCAGATCTTCTCCTTCTTCTCCTCAACCAATGGAGTGCATCTGGAGGCAAGCCTCTGAGAGCCAAGCTCAGGGCCTCCAAAGCAGCAAAGACTGTGGACAAGATGAACAATGACACCCAGGAGTCCCTGACCCAGCAGCAGGGATTACAGCTAAGCACCTTCCTCCTCCATCTCCCTTCCCTGTCCCTATCCCTGTACACAAACCTTCCTTGTTTTATACTCCTGTGCATGACTCTCTGTTCCCCAGCTTCAATCATTTGCAGGGTGCAGTGTTGGAGCACCCAGTCACAACATACAACACAGAGAGTCAGGGGTTCGAGTCCAGCCTTCCCCAACACAGCTGTACAATAAAACCTGTACCAAAGGCATACTGAAGCTTTCTGTCCTTGACTCCATCCACAGTGCCTTACCAGTCTCCCTTGGTGTGGGGACCTGAATCCGGCTGGAGGAAGAGAGCTAGCTTGTGCCTTTCCAAGCCTGTGCTGCTGGCCCCGGGGAGGGCACCCCCACTGTATTGAAAAGGATAAAAGATTTTTTTAGATAATAATGGCATGATGTAACAGCCCTTAGAATTTGGGAAATCATTGTTCCCAAAATTTTTAATTTGTGGCTTCTTATCCTAATTCTTGACATATAAGATAAAGATTAGTTTTAATATATGTTGTTTCAATAATCTCACTTTGTCCCTTAAATCTTGTGATGGGTTGAATTGTGTTTCCACCCTCCCTCATACACAAAATTTCATATGTTTAAGTACTAACTTCTACTTTCTCACAATGTAACTAGGTAATTAAATCAAAGTGAGGGTGAATTCTAATTCAATATGAATTGTATTCTTATAAAGAGATCAGATAAGGACACAGACATTTAGGTGGAAGAATATGTGAAGACCTGAGGGGAAGATGGCAATCCCTAAGGTGAGGAAAAAGCCCAGAACAAATCCCTCTCTCAATGCACTGAAAAGGATCCAACCATGTAGACACATTGAATTTAGATGGAAAAAATTCATAATAATGGAAAAGTGAATTTTTGTTAATTGACAGTTAGTGGTACTTTGTCCTGAAAAGCCCTAGAAAATGAATACGGATATATTATCAGTTGTGTGTAAAGGAGAAACTCTCTACTTTGGAATACTTTCAAAATGGGATTGCTGTTAAGGAAAATCATATTTATGTAAAATTAAGAAATATGATTGAACAAAATAAAACATTCCTATAGACTACATCTCAGAGTCCCTTTTGCTATACTTACCTTTAGCTCTTTCTCTGTTCTGGCCAATGTATGCTGGTGTACTGAAGTCAACATGGAACAATGAGAGTTAAAACAAAACTGCCCAAAACTATAAAAATGGCCTTCAAAGAATTAGATATGATGTATTATATATAGCTACATATCTATCATCTATCTATACACGCGCGCGCGCACACACACACACACACACACACACACACATATGCTGGGGTTTAGTTCATTTGGTAGAGTGCTGCTCTGCACTTTCTGAGGACAAAGGTTTGATCCCTAGCACTGCAAAAATGGGAGAAGGATATGGGAATCCACTCCTGAAGCAATCCCAAAAGGAATCCCTAAAGAATTAGCCACTGAAAACCCTATGAGGGGAGCAATGCATTGGATCCGACTCAATGGCACATAACAAAACACAATATGTGTGAGTATGTGTGTGTTTATGTATGTATACATATGTATATATACATACATGTACATACATGTACATACATATAAACATATATACACATACATGTACACTTATATATGCACATGCACACATATTATACATATATATTCCTAGATTCATACTACATACCTTCCACATTCCGATTATTGATCGATGTTTACAGTTATTTCTTCTCATTTTGAGTCATGTCACATCATCAAAAGGAGATCTCAGAGGCTTTACTCCATTCCTGTCATTAAAGATGTCTCAGTTTTACATTGAGAAGAGAACTCTTCCACAGTCTCTACTTGAATGCCTTCCAGCCTGGGGGCTCATTTTCCAGCACTATATTTTACAGTGCTTTTCTTCTATTAATAGGGTTTTCAGTGGTTTATTGTTTCAGAAGTGGGCTGCCAGATCCTTCTCCCTAGTCTGTCTTAGTCTGGAAGCTCAGCTGAAACCTGTCCACCATGGGTGACCTTCCTTTTATCTGAAATACTGGAGGCGTAACTTTCAGCAATATAAAGACTCCTAAACGATAACAAACTGACAGATAAATGGGAGCATGAACACCTAAAATGGACTGGTACTGGCCATTTTGAATCAGATATTCATAGGGTGTACTATACTGGCAATAACAAATTAATGAAAAATGATCAAAAAGGCATCTCAAGATCTGTCCAGAACTACAAGCTGCCATATACCTTCAAGGAAGGCCAGTTAACATAGATGTTATTCAAATTTACACACCCATCACTAAGGCCACAAATAAAGAATTGGAAGATTTTTCCCAGCTTCTGCAGTCTGAAGTGGATTGAACATGCAGTCATGATGCACTGATAATTACTGAGGATGGGAATTCACAAATTGGAAACAAAGAAGAAAGCTCACTAGTTGGAAAATATGGCCTTGGTGACAGAAACAATGCTGGAGATTGCATGATAGAATTTTATCAGACTAACGTTTTCATTGCAAATATTTTTTCATCAATATAAATATTAATGTTACTGTTGTTAGTTGCAGTCAAGTTGGATCTGACTCCTAGAGACCCTATGCACAATAGAATAAAAAAGTCACCAACATGCCATGTCTAGCACTATGTCAGTGCTGCTCTGCAATTCATAGAGTTTTCAATAGCTGATTGTTTCAAGAGTGTGCTGCCATGGGATTTGTCCTTTTTTGTGGTGCTGAGGATTGAACCCAGGTCCTCAGAGTACACAGATTAGCACTCTATCAATTGAGCTAAGCCATGCCCAGATGTTGGTCATACACATGGGATTCCCCAGTTGGAACATAGAGGACCCAAATGGACTACATTTGTGGAAAGAGATGATGAAGAATGTCAATATCAGAAGTCAGAAAAAGACCAGGTGCTGATTGTGGATCCAACCACCAACTGCTTATATACAGATTCAAACGGAAACTGCAGAAAATTGGAACAAGTGCACAAGACCCAAGGTATAACCTTGAGTATATCCTACCTGCATTCAGAGACTAACTCAGGAACAGATTTGATGTGTTAGATAATAATGATTGAAGACCAGATGAATTGTCGCATGACATTAAAGATATAATTAATGAGGAAAGTAAAAGGTTATTTAAAAGACAGGAAAAAAAATACCAAATTACATGTCAAAAGAGATTCTAAACCTGGCCCTTGAAGGTTGAGTAGCTAAAGTAAAAGGAAGACATGATGAAGTTAAAGAATTAAATAGAAGATTTCAAAGGGGCAGCTTGAAAACACTGAATCAAAATATTATGATGACTTGGGTAAAGAGCTGGAGGCAGACAACCAAAAGAGAAGAATATGCTCCGTTGCAAAGGGCTTTAGGTAGAAAATCAAATGAGGAAGAACATGTGTTTTTTTTCTTAAACTGAAAGAAGTGAAGAAAAAATTTAAGCCTTGAATGGCAATAGGGAAGGTTTCTGCAAAGAGAAAAACAACACAGGAAATATCAAAAGAAGATGAAAGGAGTACAAGGAGACATTATACCAAAAAGAGTTGGTGGATGATCAGTCAATCCAAGAGGTTGCATACGATCTAGAACCAGTGGAACTGAAAGAAGAAGTGGAAACTACCTTGAAGGCATTGTGAAACAAAAGGCTGCAGGAATTGATGGAATATCAATTGAGATGTTTCAACAAACAGACGCAGCACTGGAAGTGCTTACTTGTCTATGCCAAGAGATTTAAAAAACAGATACTTGGACAACATACTGGAAAAGATCAATAACTGTCCCTATTCCCCAAAAAGGGGATTGAACAGAATGCAGAAATTATCAAATAATGTCATTATTATCTCACACACTAAAATTTTGCTAGATGATTCAAAAGTGACTACGGCAATATATTGACAGGTCACTGTCAGAAAATTAAGCTTGGATTCAAAAGAGGGCCTGGTACCAGGGACATGATTCCTGATGTCAGATGGATATTATCCTAAAGCAGTGAATACCAGAAAGATATCAATCCATGTTTTATAGACTATGAAAAGGCATTCCCCTCTAGTGGATCAGAAAAAATTACAAATAACCTTGTGAAGAATGAGAATTCCAGAGCACTTAATTGTATGCATGAGATATCTGTACATGGACCAGGAGGCAGTCATTCAAACAGAACAAGGAAACACTGCTGGTTTTAAAGTCAAGAAAGGTATAAGTCAGGGCTCTGTTATTTCCCCATACCTCTTCAATCTCTATGCTGAGCAAATAATCCAAGAAGCTGGACTTTATGAAGAAGAATGTGGCTTAAGGATTGTAGGAAAACTCATTAACAACCTGCATTAGGCAGATCACACAACTTTGCTTGCAGAAACTTAAGAGGATTTGAAACATTTGCCAACCAACATTAAATAACTCAGCCTTCACTAAGGATTGCACCTCAACATCAAGAACTCAAAAATCCTTACAACTGGTTCAGTAAGCAGCATCATGATAAATTGAGAAAAGACTGAGGTTGTTTAAGATTTTGCTTTACTTGATTACACAGTTAATACCCACTGAAGCAGCAGTCAAGAAATAAAATGATGCATTGCTTCGGGAAAAACTGTATTAAAAGCATTATTTCAAGTGTTGAAAAGTAAAGATGTCACTTTGAACGTGAAGGTGCACCTGACTCAGGCTATTGTATTTTCTGTTGCACCATATGTTTGTGAAAGTTGGACATTGAATAAAGGAGACAGGAGAAGAATTGATGATTTTGCATTATGGTGCTCCAGACAAATATTGAATACAACATAAACTACCAAAAGAATAAATAGATCATTTCTAGACAAAGTGCAACCAAATTACTCCTGGGAAGCAGGGATTATTAGATTATGTCTTACATATTTTGGCCATGTTGTCAGGGGTGACCAATCCCTAGAGAAGGATATCATGTTTGGGAGAGTTCCAGGTCAATGAAAAAAAAGAAAAAGAAAAACCCTTCTACTATATGAATTAACACAGTGGCTTCAACAATGGCCTTGAACATAAATAAGATTATATAGATGGAATGCCATTAGGTAGTGTTTCATTATTTTGTACACGGGTTTGCAATGAGTCAGACCTGATTTGATGGCACCTAACAACGTCTGTAGGGCTGGGATTTAGCTCAATGGGTAGAGTGCTGCGCTGCAGTCTCTGAGGCCCCAAGTTCAATTCCCAGCACCCCAAAAATGGGAGAAGGGCCTGGCAATCCACTCCCAAGGCAATCCCGAAGCACTCAGCCATTGAAAACCCTATGAGGGTCACTATGAGTTGGATACCGACTCGACGGCACCTAACAACAACAACAACAACAACGTCTGTATACATATACATATGTACATATATATGTATGTATATATACCTCTATATCAACATAGATATGTTCTTAAAACAACATTTACAAAAAATTGAAAAATATAGTGATGTAATAATATCAACAGACAATTTGACACATATTTATGAGTATGATTTGAAAGTCAAATGTAAAAATTTTTATGCTCAGCTTTCCCACATTGTAACTTTGTGATGTGAGGCAATTTTTGCCTCAATTTTTTTCCACTAAAAACTTTCAGTTAAAGTTAAATAAGCTTTGAAAATGTAACTAATAGCACATTAATTATACATTTAATTATTAATGCACTATATGCCAAAAGAACCAATGGAACTGTCCTAGAAGAAATGCAACCTGAGTGCTCCTTGGAAGCAAGAATGGCCAGACCGCACCTTACATATTTTGGACATGTAGTCAGGAGAAATCAGTGCCTGGAGAAAGACATCATGTTTGGGAGAGTGACAGGTCAACAACAACAACAAAAACAAAAAAGGAAAACCCTCCACCAGATGGATTGGCACAGTGTCTGCAACAATGGGCTTAAATATAAATAAGACCATGTGCCTGGCACAGAATCAAGAAGTGTTTCAATCTGCTCTACATAGGGTCGCTATGAGTCAGACTCAACTCCATGGCACCTAACAACAACAATATGCTTGAACTTGCCTGCACCTAAAGATAACCACATGCTTGAGTTAAAAATAATAGATCTAAGAGAGTATATCTTAAGGTCCTCACTCCCTTTTCTCACAAAAATGGTAAGTAACTGTGATGCAATGGACAGTTATATTATCTTGATAAGAGGAATCTTTTCATAGTGAATATGTACATCAGAATATTACAGGGTACACCATATATACATTTATATGTAAACAAAACTAAATAAAGCTGAAAAATAAATAATAGAAAGATTTGAGGAATGTAAAGAAGAACTTTCTAAATTTTATTTTATTTATAGATGTTAGTGGCATACAGAATAATAATTGATTTGCTATGCCCATTATACAATTGTTAAATCATTCTTGCTTACATATTCATTATCTTGCATATTTTACAGAATAGTTTAAACTGAAAAAAATAAGTAGGCATGCATTCATATAGTATCATCTTATATTTTGAGATTTTCCTCTCCATCTTTACCCCTCTACCTTATTTCCCCTCAACCTGTGGTCCCATCCACCAATCTGTTCCCCTCTTCTTTCTGATCTAGTTGTATTTTCCATTCTTAGGAATGATTGTACATTTTTATATATCTAAATTTGTATGGAGAGAAGGACATGGCAATCCACTCCCAAAAACTATCTACCATGGAAAACCCTATGAGGGTCACTGAGTCAGACCTGACTTGACAGCACCCAACAACAATATATATATATATATATATATATATATATATATATATATATATATATATATATATTTTCTTCCTTTAAGTTAGATTTAGCTCCCAAATATGAGTGAGAACATATGGTAATTCTCTTTTTGAGGTTCATTTGCTTAGATTTATTTTCTCCAGTTCCATCCATTTTGCTGCAAATGTTGTAATTTCATTCTTCTTTATTGCTGAGTAATATTCCATTGTGTATGTTAACCACAATTTTTTAACCCACTCATCTGTTGGTGGACACCTTGGTTGATTCCACACCCTTGCAACTGTGAGGCATGCTGCATTAAATGTGGAAGTGCAGATATCCCTGTTGTATGGTGACTTATCTTCCCTTGGTTATATTCTCAGAAGAGAGATAGTTAGGTCATATGGCAGTTCTATTCTTAGTTTTCTAATATACCTTCATCATGATTTCCAATGTGGCTGAACTAAGTTACAGTCCCACCATCATTATACAAGTATTCCCCTTTATCCACACCCACACCAGCATTTGATACTATTTGGTGTGTTAATCTTGGCCATTCATATTTGAATGAGATAGAATTTTAGGGTTGTTTTGATTCACACTTCCCTAATGGCTAGGGGGATATTGACCATTTTTCCTTGTGTTTTTTGGCCATTCCTTTTTTTTTGTTTGAGAATTATCTATTTAGTTCTATCATCCACTTATTTATTGGGTTATTTGTTACTTTGATGTTTGATTTCTTAAGTTCTTTATATATGTTAGTAGTTAGTCCTCTGTCAGGTGTGTAGGATGCAAGGATTTTCTTCCATCTTGTGAGCTATCCTTTTATTCTGTTAATTGTTTCCTTTGCTATACATAAGCATTTTAGCTTTATGTAATCTCATTTGTCAATTCTTGATGCAGTTTACTGGGCAATTGGGTCTTAGTAAGGAAATGCTTGCCAATGCCTATGTGATAGAATGTGTTTTCTATCTTTTCTTCAATCAATTTTAAGGTTCTGGCTTTATGTTTAGGTCTGATCCACTTTGAATCAACTCATACAGAATGAGATGGGTCAATTTTCAATATTCTGCAAATGAATATCCAGTTTTCAGAGCACCATTTGTTGAAGAGTATAAACTATTTTTGCCACCATGACCCTGTATTATACTTTGAAGACAAGAGTTGTGACACATCCGGCACTGTTTTTGCTGCTTACAATTGTCTTGCCTATACGAAGCCTTTTGTGCGTCCATATGAATAGTAGGATTGTTTTTTTTGAATTTCTATGAAGTATATAATTACAATTTTGATGGGGATTTCATTAAATCTATAAATCACATTCGGTAGAATAACCATTTTCACATTATTAATCTTCTGATCGATGAGCAAGAGAGGTCATTCCTTCTTCTGGTATCTTCTATTCGCATTGTAATTTTTTTCTTTTTTTCTTTTTTTTTTTTTTGCAGTACTGGGGGTTGAACCCAGGGCCTCACGCCTGCATGCTCTGCAAGTGCTGGACCACTGAGCTGTAACCCCAGCCCATTTTTCTTTTACATTTTGAGACAGGGTCTCACTAAGTTACCCAGACTGCCTCTGGTCTCAAACTTACAATCCTCCTGCTCCTGCCTCCTGAGTCACTGGGATTACAGGTGTGCACTACTGCGCCCGGCGCAGTTTAATATTTTGAAGTTAGCATTGCAAATGCCTTTACAGTATTTGGTTAGATTGATTCATAAATATTTAATTTTATTGGGCTATTGTGAATGGGACTGTTGTCTTGATTTCCTTCTCTTTCTCTTGTCAATTTATGTAAAGGAAGGGTATTAATTTTTGAGTTACTTTGTATCCCGCTACTTTGATGAAAGATCTAATTAATACTAAAATTTTTCTAGAGAAATTTTGAACAAGGAAACCCCACCTGATTTAAGATTAAGAAGAGTGTGTACCAGGGTGTATCCTTTCACCATACCTATTTGATCTCTATGCTGAGCAAATAATCTGAGAAGCTGAACTTTCTGCACAAGAATGTGGCGTCAGGATTGGAGGAAGACTCATTAACAGCCTGCCTTATGCAGATGACAAAACTGTGCTTGCTGAAACTGAAGAGGATTTGAAACATTTACTGATGAATATCAAATAACACAGCCTTCAGTATGCAATGACTCTCAGCATCAGCAAAACAAAATTTCTTCATGATAAATGCTTCATGATAAATGGAGAAAAGATTGAGATTGTCCATGATTTTACTTTACTTGGTTCTACAATCAACACCCATGGGATCAGCAGTCAAGAAATCAAAAGATATGTTGCAGCCAGATGTGGTAGTACATGCCTATAATCCCAACGACTTGGGAGGCAGAGGCAGGAGGATCACAAGTTTGAGACCACAGGCAGTCTGTGTAATTTAGGGAGACCCTGTATCAAAAAGTAAAAAAAAAAAAAAAAGAGCTGAGGGTGTAGCTGAGTGGTACAGCACTTGCAAAGCATGCAAGCACAAAGCCCTGGGTTCAACCCCCAGTACCAGAAAAGATGCATTTCATTGGGAAACGCTGTTGAAAAAGACTTTTTAAAGTGTTGAAAAGTAAAGATGCCACATTGAAGTTTAGGGTATATGTGACTCAAGCCATGATATTTTCAATTGTATCAAATGGTTATGAATACTGCACATTGAATAAGAGAAGCAGGAGAAAAGTTGATATGTTGGAATTATGTTGCCGGAGAAGAATATTGAATATAACACGGACTGCCAAAAGAACCAACAGATCTGTCCTGGAAGAAGGGCAATCGGAGTGCTCCTTGGAATCAAGGAAGGCTAGACTGCGTCTTATGTATTTTGGACATGTTTGCAGGAGGGACCAATCCATGGAGAAGGACCTCATGTTTGAGAAAGTGGCAGGTGAATGAAAAAGAGGAAGGCACTCAACTACATGGATAGGCACAGTTTCTGGAACAATGGTCTTAAACATAAAAAAAGCATCTGCTGGGCACTTCATTACATAATATTTTGTTCTGTTGTACGTAAGGTGGCTATGTGTCTGACTTGACTGGATGACACCTAAAAACAAGATTTTTTTCCCTAGTGCCTCCAACTTGGTGGTTGTAAATGGTCTGTTTAATTTGTATATGTCCTCAGGGTTCAGTTCTTGGAACTCATACATGTTAAGGAATTGGTCCTTTTCTTATGTACTTTCATTTATTTGGAAGTGCAGTTTCTCATAGTAGGCTCTGATAATGTTCTGGATTTCATTGATATGTGTTGTTATACCCCTCTTGTCATATCTGATGTTTTCAATTTTGGCCTTTTTTCTCTTTTAGTGAGTCTGGCCAAGGGAGTGTCAATTTTATTGATCATTTTGAAGAACAAGCTGTTGATTTTGTTAATTCTTTGTATTGTCCTTTTAGTCTCCATTTTGTTAATTTTTTTACCTTCATTTTAATAGTTTTCTGTGAAATCCTTTTAGGTTTTTCTTGTTATTGGCTTTCTAGTGTATTAACATTTGTCATTAAGTTATTTAATTGGGTCTTTCCTATCTTATTGATGAAAGCAGTAATTGCTATATACTTTTCTTTTAAAACTGCCTTTGTTGTATTCCATATATTTTGGTAGGGTGTGTTTTCATCTTCATTTGATAGCAGGAACTTTTTAATCTCCTTTCTGATTTCATTAATGACCCATTGATCAGTCAGAAGTCTCCACATGCTTATAACATTTCCAGAATTTTTCTTGATTCTGAATTCTAGTTTTAATATATTATAATCAGATAAAATACAATGGATAATTTCTATTTTTTAATATTTTTCAGGCAATTTTTGTGGAGTAGAATATGGTCTATTTTTTTAAAAGTTCCACGAAGTGTTGAACAAAACATGTATTCTGCATCTGATGGATGGAAATATTCAGCAGACATTTATTAGGTCATATTGGTCTATGGTACTGCTTAAGTTCATCTTTTCTCTTCTGATTTTTTGCTTTGATTACCTGTCTCTTGAAGATAGCAGGGTACTGAAATCTCACATGATTTTTGTGTCTGGACAAATATACACCTTTATTACTGGTAAACTTTGCTTTATGAAGTTAAGTGTTTCAATATTTAATGAATAAATATTAAATAACATTATGACTTCCTGGCTGATAGTTTTTTTAGCTAATATTTAGTGACCATCTTTGTCTCTTCTGATCAGTTTGGAATTGAAATCTACATTGTTGGAAATTCGTATGTCTACCCCTGCTTTGTTTGTGATTGCCCTATGGTTGATATATTGTTTTCCAGCCTTTAATTTTCAGATTATTTATGGTCTTTGTGGAAGAGATGAGTTTCTTGAATCCCACATACCAAGAGTTTCTGTTTTTTCAATCCAGTTGGCTAGTCAGTGCCTTTTTGAAAGGAGAGATGAGACCATTTATATTTAGAGTAACTATTGAGAGGAGTTTATTTTTCTGCATCATTTTGATGTTTCTTTTCATTGATTTATATATACCTTATTGTGATAATGCTTTTCCCTCCTGTCTTTTATCATTCCTTTTGCCTTGCATTTGGGCTTGTGTTGATTTTTCTGTATGTGGTATTTCTTTATGGATCTTCTGCAATGCTGGCTTGGTGGTTTTGAGTTGCTTAAACTTGTTGCTATCATGAAATATTTTTAACTCTCCATCTATTTTAAAAGATGACCTTGCTGGGTAAAGTAATGTAGGTTGGTAGTTATTCTTTTTCGGGGCATGAATACTGTCTGACTATGATTTTCTTACCTTGAGAGTGGTTGAGAAATCAGCTGTTATTGTTATAGACTTACCTTTGTTTGTGAGTTGGTGTTTCTCTCTAGGGGCCTTTAAAATACCTTCTTTGCTGTATAGATTTAGCATTCCAGTTATAATGTGTCACGGAGAGGACGTGTTCTGATCTACTCTATTTTAATTTCTGGATGCCTCCATGGTTTGGGTGACTATTTATTCCCTTAGGTTTGGCAAATTTTCAGCTAATATTTCATTGAACAGATTTCCTACTGACCTAGTGTCAGTTTCAGCTCCTTTGTGAACCCTGTGAGTTTGTAGATTGTGAATTCTCATTTTATCAAAGACCTCCTGAAAGTACTCATCATATTGCCTCATCTTGCTATCTTTCTTGGAATCTGAATAGATAAGACCTTCAACTTTTTCTTCAGTATCAGAAATCCTGTGTGTGGCTTCATTCAATCTGTATACTGAAGAATTTACTGTAATTGTAAGTGGGTTTAATATGTTTTATAATCCCAACTTTTCTGTCTGTGTCTTTGGGCTTTCAATTTCCTTGATGAATTTTTCTTCCACATTATATACGTTTTTGTCCAGTGTTTAGATTGCTCTCATATGTTTGATTGTGGCATTTTTGAGGTCTTTCAACATATTTATAGCAGACTTTTAAATTTTTTTCTGGCATATCTAAGATTTTTGGTTATTTTAATATCAATTATTAAGGGGTTTTGGACAACTGGAGCATCCTCTGCAACCTGATTTTCCATGTTTCATGAGCCCAATATGCCTGGGGTTGCCTTTGGTACAATGCCTTCTTTTGTGATCTTATACTCTGGTTTCACTCAGAGGATAGCAAGAGTTCTGTTTCTAGAGTAATAGCTATGCTTACTCTTGTATTTATACTTTTGATTATTCTTCTTTGAGGTCTAGTATTCTTTAAGGAATTACCTCTTCCTTATAAGTAATATATATTTATATATGGCCACACCTACTCCCCAAAGGTTTAGCAAATGCAAGTATGAGTGATGTCCTATTCTGGTTTTTGCAAATATATCTTTGAAATATTGATTGAATAGGGTAACCTAAACCTACTAATAGTTGGAAATTATGATTAGTGAAGTTGGTGGTGGTAGATGTTGAATTCTATGGAAGAAGAGTGAAAATGTGGTGTGGGGAAAAACTCAAAAAAGATCAAAGGAATTACCCAAATCAGCATAGGCATAAAAAATAAAATGAAATAAAAATTAAAAAATAAAAACATAGAAAACCAAAACAGAAAACATACAAAGCAAATACACTCACACACAGAAGGAAATAAAGACTAATTTGCCAACAGCTCAACTCATACTGTTAACTCAAACTATGTGAAATTCATTTCTTATGATTTCCTCCTGTTTTCTGAATTTCTCCAAAGAGCTGCTCCATCCCTTGATGTCCACTTCTCCAGTTCAATTCTCGGAGAGGGTATGTGCCCTCCAAATCCTTCTACGTATTCATGATGTGATCTAGTTCTGGTCCCTCTGACCTGGGAACTGTCAGGACCCCTGTTGAATCCCCAGGTATAGCACCATTTGTGACCACTCCATCTGGCATTGTGTTGCCAATGCTCAGATACTAGTGCTTTCTAGGGTAATTACCACCTATAGATATGGACTAGAATTATCCAGAATCCCCACTGTGTGTGCTTAGATTTTGTTAACAAGCACAGGTATGAACAGTTCTCCAGGTTCCATGGGGACCAACTGCAGAGTGCCCTAGCAGGAGATGAACATGCTGGGGGTTCCAATTTGTTGGAATACTCTCAGTAGCCTCCAATTTATCATGGCTGCCTGCAGCTCACTTCTGGAGTTGTTTAATTAAATGAGCATGATCTGGCACTCTATGTCTGCAGGGAGTTTATCCCTGTTGCAGTACCCACTGTTGCAGTGCCCCTGTTTCAGTCTCCTCCCTGGCCTCAGGACAGCCCATGGTAATGCTATGGAATGGTTTACCTAAAAGAGCAATGCCCGGAGGACCTTGTGACCACAGCCTTTTAATTTCCCTGCATCACTTCTCCAACACAGACATTTGCTACATATTCCTACATTGCTCATTCTAAAGTCAGTCTTGGATATTTGCTGACCTGTTCTGCCTTCCAGGAGGGGTCCCAGCTACCTGCATGAGGGTCCATATTTCCCCATTGCAGTTGCCTCCACCAGATCTCCAGTCTTGTTCCTGCAGTAGCTCTCATCCCAATCTAACATGGGAGCTGTTTCCTGTAACAGCTCAGGTAGTCTGGTCTGTGAATTAGTTCCTGATATTTTAGAGTGTAGGTTTCTTTTTCTTTCACATGCATGTCAGGCTCCATGCCCCAAATCCTCTAAGTGGATAGAGGTTGACCCCCACTCTTGCTTTCTGGGAAGAAACATTCTTAAAAACATTAATTGTCAGAAATCAAATGAATCCTGCTAACCAGAGGGTTATAGGAAATATTCTCCTAAAGCTGCTTACATTATTTTATGTGAGTGAAAGTAATAAAACTGACTTAAATAGTGAAAAAAATAGTATCTACACTGTAAGTTTATTGTCAACATTAAATGAGTTAGTACATGTTAAGGTGCTTAGAACACTGCCTTCCATATGCATAGCGCTATGTCAGGGTTAACTATAATGACTTAACCTCATATCATGCATATAAGTTACATACATGCGTTAAATAAATTTGGATTTTTGCCTAAATAAGAAGGAAGGGAAGTAGCAAATGAAGATAAAAAAAGGAATGAATGAGTGAAGGAATAAATGGAAATACAAAGAAGCAGAAAGGAGAGAGCCTTTATAGAGGTTGGTGATTAACAATGTGTTATGAACTGAGAAGACACTTGCGATCCTGTGGATTTTGCTTCAGTATTCCTAAGAATCAAAATATAGACACAATCTATATGCTCCTCCATGAATGAACTTATAAATTTATATATATATTATCCATTGTTGTAAAGGTTTCAGATGAGTGACCAGACTAAGACAGACTAAGGAGAAGGACTCAGCAGCCCATTTCTGGAAAAATTTGCCATTGAAAACCCTATGCACAGCAGAGAAACACTGTCAAATATAGGGTCGGAAAATTAGCCCTCCTTGGCAGGAGGCATTCAACAAACAATTGGGGAAGGGTTGCATCCTCAGATTAGAGTTGACCTTAATGATGGGAGTGGAGTAATGTCCCTGAGACCTCCTTTTGCTGAAGTTGCACTATTCAAAATGAGAAGAAAGAGAGTGGCTGCAACAATGGATGCAAATGCAAAAAGATAGTGTCCATGTCACAGTGTTGGGAAGTGTTTCATTCTGTTGTATATAGGTTCTCTACGAGTCAGATCTGACGTAAAGACACGTAAAGTCAACAACATATATACATGTATTTATGTGTGTATATATATACATAATTTTATAAGTGTATCTTTATCATATATATATATATATAACAAAATACATAATATACATATATATTGTTTTATTTTATTGTTGTTGTTGAGTGTCCTTGAGTATGGCTTGACTTATAGGGACCCTATATACAACAGAATGAAATACTCCCTGACACTATACCACCTGGCACTATTGTCAGTACTTCTCTGCTATTCATAGGGTTTTCAATGGTAGATTGCTTTCAGAGTGGATTGCCAGATCCTTATCCTAAACCCTGCAGTACCTGGTATTCGCCGATGGTTTCCCATGCAAGGATTAACTAGCCTGACCCTGCTTAGAGTCTGAGATCAGGTGGAATTAGATGCCAGGGTGCAATGGCTGCAGATATAGAGAGATGGTAGATAGAGATAGATAGATAGATAGATAGATAGATAGATAGATAGATAGATAGATAAATTTTGAGAGTTTTTCACTTGACCTATGGCCCAGGTTACACTCTCCCTCTTGCCCCATAATGCCATGAAGTCATCTGCCACAGATCCAGTGGCCAGTCCATTTGCCTTCCTGGACACCATGCCTTGCTACCATTTTGGACTGATTCTCTAACTGTGAGCTTTTAATAAACTTTTTCCTCCATAAATTTGTTTGGGTTCATTTTTATGGTATAGTAACAAGAGCTTGTGAATACAGCCTATATAAAATAATGTACTTTAAATACACACACACACACACACACACACACACACACACACACGTATATAAGATATATAATGGGATATTAATGAGATACTATTTTTTCATTAAAGCAGTGATATTCTGTCATTTATTGTTGGGGAAAGCTGTACTCAAACCTGTGACCCTCTGTGTTATGTGTTGCAAGTGGGTGTCCCAACACTGCACCCTGCGAGAGAATGAAGCTGAGGAACAGAGCCTCATGAACAGGAGTATAAAATAAGGAAGGCTTATTTATAGGGATAGGGAAGGGGTAGGTGGTTAGGATAGGAAAGGAGATGGGGGATGAAGGCACTCAGCTGTTATCCCTGCTTCTGGGGCAGGGACTCCCAGGTGTCATTGCTCCTCTGGTCCACAGTTGTTGCCACATTGGAGGCCTTGAGCTTGCCTCTTAGAGGCTTGCCCCTGGAAGCACTTGGTCCTTTGGTTGAGGAGGAGAAGGAGAAGATCTGGTGGATATAGGCAGGCAGCCAGAGGCAAGGATGAAAGCAGGTCGGTTGAAGGATGAAGGCAGGATGAGGGTAGCCTGAAGGTTAGGTGGGTTAGGCAAGTGCAGGCCTCTAGTCCAAAGTGAGCTCTCCTTAGTTGGGGTTCAGGTAAAATCTGTTGGGCTCTGGGGTCAGGGGCTTTTATCCCCTTTAGCCAAATGTCATCCAACTGTCAAGGAATGACAGATGGCCAATCAAGGAAGGGCTCATGGGTGGTGCAAAGGCAAGGGATTAACCAATGAAGAAGCAGATGGGGCTCAGCCAATCAGGCCTTGTTTGGCTCACTGGATGGGATGAGGGAAGAGTGAGGTATCCTGATGTAGGGAAAAGGTCAGTTGCCTTGGATGATAGTGGTCAGTCCTCCAAGAGTACTAGATGGGCTCCTGGGACCCACCATGCTTGGGTACTATCTATCTCCCTGGGAAACCATGACAATTTATCATAGAAAGAATGAAACTGGAATATATTATGTTAAATCAGATAAATAACAACAAATGTAGCAAGTTATCCCTCAGAAGAGGATATTTGAGAAAGTTGATTTAAATTTATAATAGTGATTATTAGGGGCTGGATGTGGTGGGAGGGAGGTGGAAGAGTGGAAGTTTGGATAGCAGGTACTCTAACAGATAGAAGGAATATGTTCTATGTTCTGTTGAAGTGTGGAGTGAATATAGTTTGTAAGAACCTATTATATATTTTATGAATAAGTAGAAGAGATGAGCTTGAAGGAGCCTAACACAAAATAATTATAAGAAGCTGGAAACATTACCCTGAGCTGATAGGTAAATATTGTATACATGTATTAAAATATCACACTCATTCAAGAAATATGTGCAATTATTATTTTGATAAAGATTTATAAAGTGTTTGAGATGAAAATGTTAGCTACCTTGATTTAGTTTTTACACACTGCATACATGTATCAATTCCCATACTATGCTCCATAAATTTGTACAATTAAATTAAGTTCACAAAAATAAAATAAGATAAAACTGGAAAAAATAAGTCAGTATTCTTTATTTGATTTACAAGGGAACAAGAAACAAAGAAAGAAAGAAAAAGGAAAAGAAATAGAAAAAGGGAAGGAGAAGTAGAAAGGAGGATTAAAGAAAAAAGAGAAGCTTCTCAGTTCCAGTGTACATAAATCAAAGCCCTAAGTTTTGAAAATATGCAACTGAAAGATTTCATTTATAGCTCCGAAGTTGATATGTCTTTGAAACACACAACTTAAGCTGCCAAAAAATAATCAAATTCTGGACCCCTGTTCACATGAATCATTCTTCCTCAGCAATCAAAAAAACCTGTTCATGATATTACTCTTAGGTACTTGAATGTCACCCTAGGGAGGAAAAAATCAGCATATAACTAATTTAAAAGAGGAAAAGATAAACACTCTTATATTGGATCTTGATGGAATAGATATTTTAGAACTTTCAAAAAATTAAAATCAAACCATTTTCTTCCTTTCTTAATCTCAGAAAGAATGCTTCATAATTACTGATGAATAGATGCATTCAGTGCTAATGCTGGTTTTTATAGGTCTTTGTAAAAATAAAGAAACAGACAAAAATAGGCATAGAGTTTGTTTTAAAAAATTGTGCATCAAGATGTTTCAGTACAATTCACTCCTATTTTTGCAAACTTAAAGACCAAGTATTTTAAAGGCTTAGTTTTTAAATACAGAAGAAGAAAGTAAACAAAAGGATGATTTATTACTCTTTTCATTATAACTAACCCAACCCAGATTTGTAAATTCCTTTTCATTGTTCTTTCCTGGTTCCTTCTTCTGAGTTCAAAACACTTTACAAAGGTTAGCTCATTTATCTTTATAATTTCTGCTTAAGGAAGGCATTATGTTATTATCACTATCTCAATGCAAGGAAAGGTGGAAGAAAACTGATTGTTCATAGATGAAATCACTGAGCTATGTTAATTTCCATAAGATTATCTCTACTCCACTACATCATATATATCTTGTGTTGCTATCTGAATTTCTTCATGTATGTACTATATTGCTTTCTCAGCCAGTGTATAAGCTCCTACAATTTATGAAAGCATATGCAGGGTTTCTTGCTTTCAACTTTTCACTGATCCTAGTACATAACAAGTAGCTAATAAATGCTTGCTGATTAATGATTATTCGGTAAGGGTAATTGTATTCTACCTCTTAAATTACTGATTTAAAATATGGGTAAACCCAGAACTTTAGTGCCACAAACCATTCTACATTTCCATCACAGATCAAAACAATATCCTTCAATTAGATTTTTTTTCTAAATCTTGATATGTATAACATTGCTTCAATATGAAGGTTTTTAATTGTGCAATAGCTTTAAAAGTGCACATGAAGAATTTTGTAACAGAATATTGGAACATAGACTCACAGCATTCGATACTTGAATTCCACAATGATTATTAAGTGTTATTTTAGAGCTGGCAATAGTGGCACACTCCTGTAAGGCCAGTGATCAAGAAGCAGAGGCAGGAGGAACATAAGCTTGAGGCCTGAGACAGCCTGCATAATTTCACAAGAACCTGTCTTAAAATTTAAAAAATAAAATAAAAAATAGGCTAAGGGTATAGCCCTGTTGTAGAGCACTTGTAAAGGATGTGAAATGCCCTGTGTTCAAAACTCAAATACTGCAAAAGAAAAATAAAATAAAAAGGAGTTATTTTAGGGTCTGAAGGAAAGATATGATTTCTTCATTACTCATTTTCACTCTCAAGTTCTGAACTTTTTTTTAGAATATTTCAATCTTGTTTCCCCTTCAATATTTGACTCTATTTGTGCCCTCAAGATGTCAATGTGAAGCCAGGCACTGTGGTGCACACCTGTAATCCTGGATAACTGGGAGACTGAGGCAGTAGGCTTGTGTGTTCAAAGCTGGAGGCTGCCTCCACAATTTATCAAGATCCTGTCTCAAAATGGAAAATAAATAAGGGACTAGAGTGCAAGTCAATGAGAAAATGATTGCCTAACATATGTGAGGCCCTGGGTTCAAACACCAATATTGTAAAAAAAAAAAAAAACAAACCCTCAAAACCTAACATCTTGTACATATGAGTTCTGATGCCATACCTTCCGTACTAGCCAAGAAAACTAAAAAGTTGATATTTTATAAAATTTGAGATGAATTCCAAAAAGTAATGCTGAGTCTAATGCTCAATAAACATGTAGAAGTGTTTTCTTCTGAGCTTCTAGTAAAATTGAGCAAGCTTACACGCAAAGTACTTGACAACTAAAAAACGAAGCTGCAAGAATCATGATACCTGACTTTAAAACATAATAGAAAGCTATAGTAACAAAAACATCATAGTACTGGCACAAAAATGAAATATAGACCAATGGAACAGAATGGAGTGCCTGAAAATTAATCCAAATACATAAGGTCAACTTAATTTTTACAGAAGTGTCAAAAAGATATAGTGGCAAAAGGAAGGTCTCTTCAATAAATGATGCTAGCAAAATTGGTTAAACATATGCAGGATAACAAAAGTAGATTACTTCTCACTATACAGGAAAATCAAATCAAAATGGATCAATGATCTACAGGAAAAATCTGAAACTGCAAGACCTTTAACATTATTTAAGGAATATGGGTAGAGGCTTTATTATTCCTTATTATCTTTCCATTACTATAGCATTATGCTCATTTCCATGTCATACAAGCCCCGTGTAGTTAGTGTCATGTAAACTCCATTTTTCTATGTTCTGATTACAGTCTTATTTAAATGAAAAATACTCCTATTTCTCATTTCTTTGTATTTCTATACTTTGTTCTTTAGGCCTGGAATGCCCTTCTACTGTCTCATATATTCTTACCAGAACCATCTC
Organism: Pedetes capensis; assembly: GCA_007922755.1. Classification (NCBI taxonomy): domain Eukaryota; kingdom Metazoa; phylum Chordata; class Mammalia; order Rodentia; family Pedetidae; genus Pedetes; species Pedetes capensis. The sequence goes on from VMDO01021373.1 coordinate 23,629, forward strand.
AATAACTCTTTCCTGTGAAACTCTACTTCAATATCTGTGTTCTATTAAGAGTTACAAGTGATCATTCTTTCTCATCACACTCTCCAAAGTTAAATAATCATTGTGTACTTTGTGCAACCAACATTCCTTTTAGGTATTTTTTATATTATTGGTGTTTTTATTATGGGTGCCATAAGTCGAATTGAACTCATAGCAAGCCTGTGTACAAGAAAATGAAACAGTATCCCACAGGAAATCTTTTTATTCTTGATAACCAGTGTTGCAGTTACTATGTTTCTTCTCATTTTGAGTTGTGCTACTTCAGCAAAAGGAGGTTGTCAGGGCATTACTCCATTTCTGTCATTAAGGTCATTTCTATTATGAGGAGGCAATTCTTCCCCAGTATTTACTTGAATGCCTTCCAACCTGGGGGTGCTCATTGTCTGGCATTGTATTTGACAGTGCTTCTCTGTTATTCATGGGGTTCAATGGCTCATACTTTTGGGAGTGGGCCTCCAGGCCCTTCTTCCTAGTCTGTCATAATCTGGAAGTTCAACTGAAACTTGTCCACCAGGGTTGGCCTTGCTTGTACCTTCAATACTGGTGGTATAACTTTCAGCACCACAATAGCATGACAAACTGACAGACACATAGGGGACTTTTATTATGTATGTGTAATTCCAAAATGCAAGTATTTGTATTGGTGGATTCTTTGAAAAGGTCACAAATCCTAGGAAAGCAAGAAAGCAATGTGCATTTAACACATAGCTACATACATTTTGAGTGGGAATTTGCATATGACAATGACTATTTAGCAATAGAAATTTGCTCAGATTTAAGTCATGATTGCTTTACTTTTATTTTATTTTTGATTAAACTTGTGACATAGCCTTTCTAAAATTTTCTTCTCTCACAAAAGAGGTAAATTCTCTTGCAAATCAGTAAACTCTCCAAAATTCTTTGGGCAATTAGATCAGTGTTTTGATAATATCTTCACATGATCAGAGCTAGATGATAATATTGAAGAGCTTTTCTTTTATCCATTAATAATCATTTGAGTGCACCTTAATTTCCACAATATGCCACAAAGATTTAAATTTCAAATAAACGTATCAGGTAATTGAAGTCCATAATGAGATCTGAAGTTTTGATTTATATACTTAGAAATCTTTCAGCATTTACATATCTGATAACATCCATAAACATAATAAAGCATAATTATTAATAATGGATTTTTTGGTCAAAGTTATACTTTTCATCTTGTTAATTTATTACTGTTTATATAACATCTTGATATCACAGCAATTGCATAAAGTTGTGTGATTTTTTTTTAAAAAGTGTCTTTCTCTTGAATTTAACATACTTATTTGAAAAGCAATTATTCTGCTACATCAAATAGCAAGACAATTACAGAAAGCATTAATACAATAAAGAGAAGTAATGAATCATCATCTAATAGTCATGAAGTATGCATGTATTGAATAAAAGTCAACTTCTATAGACTTTTTCAGTAATGGGAGGTTAAGCTCAGGGCCTCACACATACTAGGGAAGTACTCTACCATTAACTTATAACCCATACCACTTTTTATCTGTTATTTGGAGACATGTTATTGTTGGGCTGAGGCTCTCAGCCCAACATTTAGTACAGAAAAAAAAACAAACAAACAGGTGTTTCAAAGATTGACTCAATATAAACCAGAGCCAGGAAATGGGCTGGGTCAGCAAGGCACCTGAGCAAGAGTTACCTAGAAGAGTTGTTGTTAGGTGACATCAAGTCCGGTATGATTCATAGTGACCCTCACAGGGCTTTCAATGGCTGATTAGTTCAAGATTGCTTGAGGAGTGGATTGTCACATACTTCTACCATTTTTTGCAGTGCTGGAGATCGAGTCTGGGTCATCAGAAAGTGCTGAACAGCACTCTACCAACGGAGCTAAACCTCAGCCCATTTTCAGACTATAAGTCTTTCTAATTTGTTCAGGCTGCCCCTGGCCTTAGATCCAGATCCTGCTCCCTCACCTTCAGGGAAAGCCAAATAAAACCATAATTAGGTAGTAACTTGTCCCATTAAGAATGGTTATTAGAAAAATAACTAAAGATAAAAAGTGCTGGTGAAGACCATAAAAAAGGAAACCTCTGTTTATGGTTGGTGAAAATGTAGCCATTATGGTAAACAGTATTTAGATTTCTCCAAAACTCCAAAATAGTATTACCATATTGTCCAACAGTTCCATTTCTGGGTATGTATACAAAAGAAATGAAATCAGTATATCAAAAAGTCATCTCTATTCCCATGTCCCCTGCAGCCCTATACATAGCAGTTAAAATATGGAATTAACTTAAGTGTCTATCAATGAATGGATTAAAATGGTTAAATATATACATAAATTCTATATATATATGTGTATGTATATATATTTATATATATGTGTATATATATACATATACATACATATATATAGAATTTATGTATATATACATATATATGTATATATATTTATATATATAATAATTTATGTATTTAAAGTTATATATATGTATATATATATATAGAGAGAGAGAGAGAGAGAGAGAGAGAGAGAGAAGGGAACTCTGGCATGTATGACAACATGGGTGACTCAGGGGACCATCATGCTAAGTGAAATAAAACAGATACAGAGAGACAAATGCTTCATGACCTCAATGATACATCCAATCTAAACAATTCAAACTCATAAAAGCATAAAATACAATGGTGATCAACAGGAGCTGGAGGACAAGAGAGGAATGGGAGATTTGGGTCAAAGGGATCAACATTTCATATATAAATTAGCAAGTTATGGGAATCTAATGTATAAGCTGGGTGGTGATAGATATGTTAATTTGATCGTGATTATCCATTACACAATGCACATATATATCCAATTACCATGCTGTGCCCATTGAATATATTATACCTATATTTGTCAGAGTGCTCTTCTGCACTCTCTGAGGACCTGGGTTCAATCCCCAATAGTGCAAAAACAAGAGAAGGACATGGCAATTCACTCCCAAAACAATCTGGAAACAACCAGTCATGGAAAACCATAGAAGGGTCACTATGAATAGGGCCCAACTCGATGGCACCTAACAACAACATATTTGTCAATTACATATTTTAAATATAATCTTAATAAAGATAAAAGTAAATTTAAAAACTGTATTGAGTAATACATTTTTATCATGAATTCACATACAGCCATATTAAGATTTTAATAAGCATCACTTTTATTTATTTTTTGTGGTTCTAAGGGACTAAACCAAGGGCCTTGTGCATACTTCCAAGCACTATACCACTGGGCTGTATCCTTAGTCCCTTTTTTATTTTTTGTCTTGAGATAGGCTGCTTGTGGCCTTGAATATGCAATCCTCTTTCCTCTGCTTCTGGAGTTACTGGGATTACAGGCATGTGCTACTGCACTCAGCTAAATTAAGCATTGCTGTTATAGTAAGAAGTCATTATATGTTAATTATTATAGCAATTATGTAATATATATTTGCCAAAAATAAAATTTCAATTTAAATAAAAATGAATTAATGGTTAATTACACTGCAACATCTGAAAGAAGAAAAACTTTGTATTTCTTTTATTGTATAACAAATTTTGTCTCTTGCCACTAAAATTTATTGATGTTTTAAAGGATGCTGTGCTTTTATTTAGTTTAACCTTTTCCTAAGTCAAAATGATATATTCTGATACTGGCAATTATTTAAGAATTCTATTCTTATCTACCTAAAATTTGATAAAAATGGCAATGGAGATATTATGACTCCTTTCTAAAAATGTATCAATGTTGGTTTGTTCCCTTGGTTCCTCTTTTTTTGTTTTTCACTTGCCACTGAAAAATTTTCTGACATTACAGGTTTTTTAAGAGTAAGGTAAGTTATATTAGATATCTGTTCTGGGACAAGTTTTACTTGAAAGACAAAACAGTTCTTAATTTGTCTTAATACAGATACAAGTAAGCATTTTATAAGCCTTAAAATTACCCTAAAGTCCTCTGTAAATATATAAATTCTTCTTGGACATTTTCCAAAGAATTATAGACCCAGTACCAGAACACCTAAATATATAAAACAAATATTAATAGAAGTAAAAGGAGAAATAGACTCCAATAAAATAACAGTTGGCTATTTTAAAACCCCACTTTTAGCAATGAGAAAATCATTCAGAGAGAAAATCCATAAAAACAAAGCAGAATTCAGTTGAACCTTGGAAAAAATGGACCTAAAAGTCATCTACCACACATTCCATCCAACAGCTGCTGATCACATATTTTTATCATCACCACAGGAAACATTCTCCAGGATAGATCATGTAGTTGGCCACAAAACAAGTCTTTGACCACAATTCAATGAACCTAGAAATCAATAACCAGAAAAATCTTGGAAAGTGTATAAGTACATGCAAATTAAACAACCCACTTTTGAACAGCAAATGGAAAGAAGGAAGAAATCAAGGAGAAAATTAAAACTTTTTTTTTTTAATAAATGAAAATGGAGACAAAACATACCAGACCTATGGGATATAGGAAAAGCAGTACTAAAAGGGACGTTTACAAAATCAATACCTACATTAAAAAAGTAGAAAGATCCAAACAAACTATCACGCATTTTAAGAAACTAGAAAAACACGAACAAACTAAACCACAGGTTAACAGAAAGAAGGAAATAATAAAGATCTGAGCAGAAATAAGCAGACACATACAGACACATATATGATCAATAAAATGAAGAACTGTTTTTCTGAAAAGATAAGTGAAATTGTCAAATTCTTAGCTACAATAACTATGAAAATTAGAGTCAATATGCAAATAAAGATAATCAAAGTCTAAAAGGGAGATATTGCAACTGGTGATAGAGAAATAAGAAAGGATTCTTAGATATAATTAAAACAGTTATATGAAAAGATTTGATAACTTAGAAGAAACAGATTTCTAGACACACACTTCACCAAGATTGAATAATGAAGAAACAGAATACCTGAACAGACCAATAACAAGTCATGAGATTGAGGTGGTTATAAAGAAAAGTCTCCCATCAAAGACAAGTCCCAGACCACATGACTTCACTGCTGAATTCTACCAAACATTAAAAAATGTTCTAAGACTAACTCTACTGAAGTTGTTTCAAAATATAGGAAAAGAAATAATTCTTCCAACCACTTCACATGAGATCAGCTTTTCCCTAACACCAAATCCAGATAAGGACTCAATCAACAAGGAAAACTATAGCCAAATACACTTGATGAACATAGATGCAAATATCCTCAGGAATATATTAGGAAACCAAACCGGAAATCATATTAAAAAGATTGTTCAACATTATCAAGTAAGACTCAGCCTAAGAATGCAAGGATGTTTGATCATATTCAAATTAATAAATGTGATACATCACCATAGAGAATAAAAAGTGAATACCATATAGTCATCTCAATAGATGCAGGAAAGACATTTGATAAAATTTAAGATCTCTTCATAATGAAAATGCTGCACAAATTAGATATAGAAGGAACATGACTCAATATAATAAAGTCTATTTGTAATAAGCCAAAGCTAACATTATAGTGATTGGGGAAAAGCTGAAAACCTTCTCTCCAAGATGTGAAACAAGGCAAGTATGCTTACTTACAACAATTTTATTCAACGTAGTGTTTAAAGTCCTAGCCAGAGCAATCAGGCAAGAGAAAGAAATAAAGAGCATCCATATTGGAAAAGAAAATATTACATTGAATCTATTTGAATATAACATGATATTTTCTATGTAGACATCCCCCAAAATGCTACAGAAATTATTAGAACAAATAAATCCAGCAAATTTGAAGGATGGAAAAATCAACTCAATATTAATATATGCTGATGGCAAATTTATCTGAAAATAGGTTAAGAAATGTCCACAAAAAAATTAAAAGATAGTAATAAATTTACCCAAAGAGGTAAAATTCTCTATAGTGAATTTAAAAAACATCGATGAAGTAAATTGAAGAGGATATAAAATGTCAAAATGTATCCTATGTTCATGAATTGAAAGAATCAATATTGTTACAGTACTCATAATGCCAAAATATATTTACAAATTTACATATACAGAAATTATTGAAATATTGTAAAGTATGTTTACAATAAACTCTACATCAAGACATCAATGACACTCCATATAAATAGAAAATATGACTATAAAATTTAGATGGAATCACAGAAACCTCAAATCATCAAAGCTATTTAGAACAATATGAACAAAGCAGGAATTCAAAATATACAGTAGTCCAAATAGTATAAAACTGGCATGAATACACACACATAGACCAAAGGAACAGAATACAGAATCTAGAAGTAAACACACATGTCTACAGCAAACTAATTTTTGATAAAGGTATTACGAACACACATTGGAGAAAGGACAGTCTTTGCAGTAAATGGTGTTTGAGAAAATGGAGTATGTATTAACCCCTTTCTCTCACTAGTTAAAAGTATCAGCTCAAAAGGGATTAAATTCTTATATATAAAACCTCAACCTATAAATCTACTAGAAGAAAACAAAGGGCAATGCTTCCAGACATTGGAAAAGATAAGGATTTTTTGGATAAGACCCCAAAAGAACAGCATGTGAAAAGGAAAAGTAGATAAATGGGATTGAATACAACTAAAAAAAGTCCTTTTGTCTAGCAAAGGAAACACTCAACAGCGTGCAGACAGCCTACAGGATGGGAGAAAATATTTGCATGTAACCGACAAGGAGTTCATTTTCAGAATATATAAGAAACTCCAGAAAATCAATAACAAAATAACAATAATTAATAATAACCCAATGAAAATATGCAATAGATCTAAGTTGACATTTCTCAAAATAAAATATGCAAATGCCTGACAGTTAACTTGAAAAAATGCTCATCATTTTTAATCCTCAGGGAAATGCAACTCAAAATCACAGTGAGATATCACCTCACCCTATTAAGAATGGCTTACATCCAAAAGATTAAAAACAGAGCTACTATCTGATCCAGCTAACTCTGCCTAAGTATAATATCAAGGAATCAAAAGCAGTGCATCAACAGAGTTATCTGCACACCTATGTTTATTGGGGCACTATCCACAGAAGCCAAGTTATGGAATCAGTCTAGGAGTCCAACAATAAATGAATCTATAAAGAAAATGTGGCATATATGCATAATGGAGTATTATTTAGCCATTAAGAATAATGAAATCATGTGTGTTTAGAGGGAAAACGGGTGGAACTGCTGATCGTTGTGTAAGTGAAATAAGCCAGACTCAGAAAGACATGGATCATGTTTTTCCTCACATGCAGAATATAAAGAAAGAAAAGGCACAAAAGTAAAAGGAGGATTATTAGTAAATAGGAATGGGTAGAGCAGGAAGAGGGAGGTAAATATGGACAATGTTGTTGTTGTTAGGTGCCATTGAGTTGGGTCCTCATAGACCATGTACAACAGAACATAACACTCCAGGATACCATGCCATACTCAGCACTATGTCAGTGCTTCTCTGCTGTTCAGAGAGTTTTCAGTGGTGGAATGTTTTGGGAGAGGGTTGCCAGGTCCTTCTCCCTAGTCTGCAATACCTGATATAGTCTCTCATCCAAGGACTAGCCAGGCCAACCCTGCTTAGCTTCTGAGATCAGGCAGGATCAGATGCCAAGGTGCTATGGGGGTAAATATGATGTGTGATCAAAAAATACAGAGAATGCTCTACCAAGTACCATCCAACAGAACGGCAGGGATCTTCAACACAGGGAATGGCTAATGGTGCTTCTAAGTTTAGAAACAGTGTGTGACAAGTTCCAATTCACCCAGTACATTCAGTCACGTGTGACCTATGGTTAATTGACAGATGGTGTATTTTAAAGTGGCTCTAAATTATGGATCACTAACACTGCTTTTGGTTTGGTAATTTTGGTCAAATAAACATTATGGTGTGTCCTTTTCCACTTTATTCACTGGGTTTGGCATGATGTGACTTCTGGTTCTTCCTCAAAGTCAAAATGACCATGAAAGCTAAACGTTGTGAATAGATTCAGGACACTGAGGCAGCCATGACAGCACAACTAGAGACATTCAAAAAAGTGGACTTCCACAACTGCTTCAGAAAGTGGCAAGTATGGTGGGATAAGTGTGTTCAAAGCTTGCAGCATGTATTGAGGGGGATTAGTGGCAATGTGCCTTTTAGTGTTATAAATTTTTAATTTAAATATTCACTGTATTTTTACCATATCTTGTATGATCCAAGTCCCTTAGATAAATGTACGAAAATGACATGATAAAGTGAGGCAATGTGGTGTCAGCCTGTAATCACAGCTACTCACAAGAGGAAGGTAAAAGAATCACAAGTTCAAGACCAGAGGCAGACTGTACAACTTAGGGAGACCCTGTTCAAAAATAAAAAAAATAAAAAGGGACACATGTGGTGCTACTCAGTGGTACTATCCTTGCCCAGCATGCATGAGGAACTGGGTTCAATACCTAGTACTGAAAAAAATAAGTCATAGGATACCATTATTTTGTAAAATTAATATGTGCTAATAAAAATAATTGGGCTGGGATTTAGCTCAGTTGGTAGAGCGCTGCTCTGCAGTCTGAGGTCCCGAGTTCAATTCCTGGCACCACAAAAATGGGAGAAAGACCTGGCAATCCACTCCCAAGGCAATCCCACTCAGTCAGCCATTGAAAACCCTATGAGAGTCTCTATGAGTCGGATACTGACTCAACGGCAACAATCAACAATAATCAACAATAAAAATAATTGTGGGAGAAGAATTTGGCAGCCCACTCCAGAAACAATCAGGCATTGAAGACCCTATGAATAGCAGCGAAGCACTGACATAGTGCTGGTCATGGCATAGTGCTGAGTAGTGTTTCGTTCTGTCGTACATAGGGTCACTGAGTGGGACCCAACTTGAAAGCATCTAACAACAATAATAAAAATAAGACTAAAGATAGCAAATGTTGCCAAGGATTTGGAGGATAAAAGAAATTTGTACTTCTGGTGAGAATTCTGAGATTAGAGTAATCATTATGGAAAACACCATAGAAATTCCTTAAAATAAAAATATAACTATCATATGATCCTGCAGTTCCACTACTGAGTACCTATCCAGAGGAAATGAAATGTGGAAAGAGATGTGTGTACTCCCATGTTTGCTGAAGCACTATTCTCAATAGACAAGATATGAAAACCACCTACTTGCCTACCATCAGATGCATGAAGAAAGAAAATGTGGTTTGTATAAATAATGAAATACCATTCAGCCATATAAAATGAAATCCTGTCATTTAGGAGAAAATGATTGGAATAGGAGGTCATTATGTTAAGTGAAATAAGTCAGACAGAGAAACCAGTAACACAGGATCTTACATGTGAAAACTAAGAAAATATTGGCCACAGAGAAGTTGAGAGTAGAGGAATGGTTATCAGAGGACAGGGCAGTGGAGATGTGGGAGGGATGGGGAAAGGTTCATTAGTGGTACTACATTACATTTAGAAGCAAGAAGTTCTTGTGTGCTATTGCACTGCATGATTATTATTGAAACAATAATGGACTGTACATTTAAAACATCAAAAAGGAAGAATTTTTAAAATTTTCCCACAACGAAATGATAAATGTTTGAGAAGATAAGTATGTTTAACCTGATTAAACCATTGTGCAATGTATGCATATATGTAATAGTACATGGTACCCTATTTTTATGTACAACTTTTATGTTTTGTGTATCCACTAAAAGTAAAAGTACTCAGCCTTTTAGGCAGATTATTCTGAATTAAGCAGGATGTTACTCTAAGGTTTAGCTGATCTAAAAGCACAGTGAACATTTAGTAAACCATGATGTAAGTTAATTAGTGGGATATCCAAGTACATCATCAATAGTAATAAAGATTTGTTTAAATTGGAGTTATTTTAATATGGCCATCACTACCCACCAATGTGGTAACTTACATATGCATTTGTATTAAGTATGCATGCTTATTTCTTAAATTGAACTCTCCCTGAATATTTTTTTCATGGAACACATGTACTCACCAAGGTATAAACACTTGTATTAAGGAGTAAGAAAGTATTTTAATGTAACGGTAAACTGTTGTCTAACAAATGGATTATAACTAGTTATTTTCCATTAGTGTCTCATGTTTCTTCCATAGGCATGCAGTTCTTAGATATGCATACAATCAGTAATGGTATAAGTGTACTGTAGTATGTTTATTCTGACAGAATAAAATACATTGCATTTAGCATAAATGGATGAGCAGGAGGATAAAGGCATTTGCCTCTGGTGGAAGAAAAAAAAAAGTCAGGAAGATGTCACAGTAGATTTTCCAATTGCATATCACTAAAGTATCATATGTGCTAAGTCATTTCATTGCAACAAAAATGGAATAATACAAAAGATTACTGAAGGTAAATGAGCATGTGTTTGATTTTTTAATACTTTAAAAATACTGTCTCATTTTTGAAAGAATCATTCTGTTTTAAACTAGCTTGATGATCTGTCTTAAATTTTTCATTACCATGAGGCCAGTCCAATATTTAATGTGCTTAGAAGTTTAGAAAATTAAAGAGAGCTACTGATGTTCTTGTGAACACTTTCATTATCATTACATCATTTCCTATCATCACAATTTCCCCACAGCTTGCAAATGGGACAGGATTTTCCAAGAGTATAACAATCTTGGATAATTGATAGCAGACAGAAACTCAGTATAGATTACCTTTCTATTGGTTCTGAGATCATCTGAAATGTAAATTACACAGTGGGTAGAGATTCTGGATTATAACATAGGATACCATTTAATAGAGATGATTTGTTATTTGTATATGAAAATATTAATTAGGAACACTTTTAAACGCTGGTAGGTTGTTTCAAATTATGTCTAGTCACGTGATTGAAGTCCTAATATCCCTTCCCTTTAATAAATGTCCATTACCATTACCCTATCTAAACCCCTCATCTGAGTCAAGTGTGGTGGTGCTTGGATATAATCCCAGTGACTCAAGAGTGGGGACAAGAGGATCGTTATTTTGAGGCCAGAGAAAACCTGTGTAACTTGGCAAGACCTCAAATTGAAAGACAAAAATTAAAATAAAATGGACAGAGTGTATAGCCCAGTGATAGAACATTTGTAAAAGTGTGTGAGGCTCTGGGTTCAACCCCCAAGTAATGCAAATAAATAAATTAATTAATAAATAAGTAAATAAATAAAACAAAACCCTAATATGGAGACAAATCTTATAAAATTAAATGACCACTGTATTCACTTATGCTTCATTGACCGGTTGGGCTGGGGTTTATCTCAGTTGATAGAGTGCTTCTCCACAGTTGCTGAGGACCTGGGTTCAATCCCCAGCAAGGCAAAAATGGGAGAAGGGCATGGCAACCCATTCTCAAAGCAATCCCCAAACAGTCAGCCATTGAAAAACCTATGAGGGTTGCTATGAGTAGGGCCCGAACTGGTGGCACCTAACAACAACAACAACAACAACAGAACGCTTCCGTGTAAGGGAAAATTATAAGACAAGATTATATTTCCTTAACTATGTTTCACAAAATAGTAATCAAATGAGCTCCAGTGGGGAGGGATGAGAGAGGGAGAGAGACAGAGAGAGAGAGAGAGAGAGAGAGAGAGAGAGAGAGAGATGCAAAGACAGAGATAGAGAAAGAGAGTTTTCCCTGGTGAAATATGTTTCAGAAATGCTACATAGCATGCCAACCTCTTGAAGATTTACAAGGTGGACATGACAATTTGAAGAGCCATGAAAGGAAGAAGGTAGTTTGATGTTGTGTAATCTAGGCTTTCTCAAGAAATTAGTCTAAAGAAAATCATTTATCATGGGCTATATATAAAGATCCCAAGGAACCATGATACAAATTAAGAAATGTTGGTTTCGGAAAT
>VMDO01021374.1:0-35523 GCA_007922755.1 Pedetes capensis
TCTTTCAAGGCAGCTTCCACTTTGTCCTTCAACACCATTGGTTCCTCTTCATATGCAACCTCTTGGAATGGTTGGTCATCTACCAACTCTTTCTTGTATAATGACTCTGTGTATTCTTCCCATCTTCTTTTGATGTTTCCTGCATCATTTAATATTTTCCCTGTAGAATCTTTCACTACTGCCACTCGAGGCTTGAATTATTTCTTCACTTCCTTAAGCTTGAGAAACACAGAGCATGTTCTTCCCTTTTGGTTTTCTGCCTCCAACTCCTTACACATGTTATTATAATATTTGTTTTTGTCTTCTCGAGCTGCCATTACTATAAACAGGTAGAAATCGAAGTAGATTTTTCATAAATAGAAATTTTCTTCAAATTGGATGTAATGTAAAAGGATCCATAAATGCTTGCCAAGTGGATCTATTTGATGGGCAGTTAAAATGGCACTTTTTGGATATAAAGCAAAGTAGAGCTATAGATGTACCTGTAAAATGTTTCCTATGTTTTTCTTAAACAAAAGGAGAATGTAAATAATGTAAATAACCTATAATTGCAATTGGTACTAGGGTTATGGGGAGAGGAACATTGAAATAAATGGGCAATAAGTGCATAATATGGTAGGAGCCCAGTGTATCTAGGTTGTTAAGAAAAAAAAGGCTTTCACAAAGTGCAAATTCAGTGCAGTTTGGAAGTAAACTGCCATGGAGGAATAAAAGAATGCATGTCTCAGGCTTAAACATACAATAAGACAACTGATAAATGTCAAGTTGGTGTTACAATTCATGCCTACTAACAACCTGGAAAAACAAATCAAAAGACAGTATATGCAGAGAAGTGAAGCCTACAAGAAGAGTACATTTTGGATACTATGTAAGCATGTAGGGATTCTATCTAATCTAGACTTTTTTGAATTAGTTTTCAGGAGAGTTTAAGCCTTAATAACAGTGTAAAAGTTAGTACATAAAATCACTCCCCAATACTACCATTTCCCTAAAAGAGAAGTCTTTGACAAAGAGCTAATGTGGGTGGAAAAACCCTCTATTAATTAATTGAATTAAAAATCTACTTTAGCTTTAATACATAACAAAAATGTCTGTTGATTTATGATTCTTTCTTCATAGTGATTAATGACCAGAGCAGATGAGCATCTAATTTACTGAATTAAGCTGTAAATGTACTTCTCATGGATATTTCAATGTAGTTTATCTGCATGTTTTCTATTAGTTTAGAAGATAACTTTCTAACATAAAGCAAAAAAATTTCTAGACTATGGCCCAATTCAGAGATTGATTTTAAAGTTTTTTTTAGAGATAAAATCTTAAGACTCTACTAATCAAATCAAAATATAACAATCAAATGAGAGGCTCTGGGTACAACTAATACTTTATGATACTTGAAATTGAAGGCCACTTGAGCCTTAGGATGCATTTAAATATATATAATCACTGGCCAGTTTGGGTTGCATTTTTGCTTGAACAATTTCTAAAAGTCTGTCAGATATTAGTTTTAATAATTATTTTTAAAGTGTTTGCCATTATATAGGCACATACAGGTATTTATGTATCTTGAACTACACCTGGCTTTCTTAATATTTTGATGATGATGTTTACCTCTGCCTGCAAGTGTAATCTTCACCAGAGAAGAGCACGTTTATTTAATCCAAGAATATGTTCCTGGTGCTTGGGAGATTGCTTGGCATGTTGTAAACCCCTTGCAAATATTTGTTGGATAAATGACTCACGTTTAAGAAGAAGCAGAAATAAAATTACCAGAAATAAAAATGTCTCAGGCTAGTATATTAAGTTGCTCCCAAATGCTCCCAAATAGCCCAAATGTGCTGGGCTATTAATATACAGAAAATATAGTACAAATCATTAAGCACATAGCAGTTATGTAATAAACTGATGTTGAATGACCAGCCACTTTGGACAGAAAATTTAAAATAATGGCCACAAGAACTAGTAAACAGGTGCCCAAGCTCTCATGTTTGTTTTTGGGAATTTTTCAAGGCTGTTGTCACATATAGTCTTCAGATCTCTCCTCAGCCTTCATCTCACCTTCCTTCATACTTTGCCAAACCTTCTTCTTTTACATTGGCAACCAAATTCATACTGTTTGCCTATTATTTACCTAGTTACCCATAAAAGCATCATTTCTAGACCTGTGTGGCACAGCAAAGCATAACTTTCCATGTAACGGAGAGAGTGTGCTATAGTAGCCATCAAGTTTTGATTATTAAGAAGGGGTTGGGGTGTCAGATGGTACTAGAAAGTATTTGACAAAGACAATAAGCAAAAGGTGAATGGTTAAGACAGTAAATCAAATTTAATTTACACCATAAGCAGTAAGGAGCACCATAAAAGAACAGAGCCATGATCACCATAGATTTGTCAAGAAGCCAGATACCAAATCATCTGGTCTATTCAGATGTTTAAATAAAACACATTATTTGTATCTCCATAACTCAGAAGTTTGACTAAAATTTTGATTGATTTTTCTGATTTCCTGACTGAAAATGCATGAGGTTTCAAACCCCTTGAATATACCCTGAAAGAGCAACACAAACAAACAAACAAACAAAAACATATAAAATAGAAATGTCCTGGGAGGGGAGAATATACCCCAGTAGGGATGCAATAGTTACCAGCTAACACCTTTAGTTAAATGGTCTATAAAACAATCTAATCACAATGAGGTAAGGATTGCAGGTGAGTTTGATCAAAGCTCATCTACAGAGATTGTCATAAAATAAAACGCACAGCTCCATGAGTATATTGGAAAAATAAGGAAATATAACCCAAATACATATCAGAGTTTTGCTACATACTAGCCATAAGGATCCATAAACTTTGTGAGTTGATGAAATTGTTGCTAAAAGTGATGTAAAGGATGCATAATGGAAAAAGCCAATGCTGTATTACTCTGTACCCCATCATCATTTACTAATAAAGGAAAAAAAGAAGAAGAAGAAAATGTCCTGAAAATGGCTCAAGGATGGAGCAAGGGAAAGAAGAAAGCAAACAAATTAGTAGTGTTTAAAAGCAGAATGAAAAGAAAAGATATTTTAAAAGAAGAAAAGTAAATAAATCTAACTGAAGAAAGAAACTTAGAATGGAATATATATATATATATAATATTTACATATTAATATTATTTATAATATATATGTATACACACACACACACACACACAGATATATGCTTGAAGTGTGTACTCTGTTGGCTAGCAGCTGGCTTATCTAGTTTTCCTGGCCAAATTTTCCTTTCTTTGCCCATTCCTAAGTCTTATGGCACTGACCTTCAGAATTTGTGTCTTTCATCTTCCTTCTCCCTTTAAATGAAATCCCAAATTCTGACTCACTGGATCTCAATTTCATGTTCTCCTTTTCTATAACTAGTTCTCCAGTCACATTGTTTTTCCCCACAATAGTCCCAATTTCTTGGTAGTTTCATGTCCATTATGTTGTTGTTGTTGTTAGGTGCCATCCAATTGGTATCCAACTCATAGTGACCCTACATACAACAGGTGAAACAGTATTGTTCCTGCTTCTCTGCTATTCATAGGGCTTTCAATGGTGTATTGATTTTTTGGGGGGAGTGGGTTGCCAGGTCCTTCTCCCAACATTTCCATTACAGGATCCTTTTATTCTGTCTTGTGTTTATGCCACTTTGAACAAATTATTAGACCTACTCATTTATACAGCTCCCCTATTTTGATGCTTGATAGTCACAACATTTGAGTTTGAAGAACTGATATAGTAGTAGAGGGGACAGTTGCAGCACAATACTTTAGGACAGAATTTTTTTAAAAAGGAAATTGTGAAAGTATCTGTCACTTTCTCTTTCTGGTGGCCCTATTGGGTAACTGAATTATAGCAATTACATTCTTGGGAAGGGAGGTCCTAGGGTGTGACCTCTACAGAATAACCCTTATGGTTGAGTTGCTGCTCTTCTATGGATGCCAGATCTACTGTTAATAGAATGGCACATCAGTCCTTCCCTTCTCCCAGGTTCTGTGTTCAGAACTGAGAAATGTGTGATACTGATTAATACTGGAGAAAATAGATAAGACTCAAGAGTTCAAAAGACCAAATCTTAAAGCCATCAATAAAGACAACAATACACCATCTATTATATTAGTAGATATCTTCAGACCTAGACCGAGATAGGAGAACAAAGAAGAAACCATCTCACTGGAGATTAGGTGGAGGAGAAGGGAAGCAGACATATCAACATCAGGGATCACAGAAGAGGGACCTTAAAGATAGCCCAAAAAGGGAAGATCATCAGTTGTTTGTGTCTAAACAGCCATCCAATAGATTTAGGTAGAATACATTTGTCTCTGCTGTTAGCAGTTAGGAAGGAATTTTTTTTTAAAAGGAAATTGTGAAAGTATCTGTCACTTTCTTTTTTCTTTTTTAAAAGATCATATCACAGGTGTAATATTAAAAGAAGTCTGATAAAGAGAAAATCTGTATAGCAACTACAGGGAGAGAAAAGAAATGTTACTGACAACCAGAAAAACAAGGTAAAGCCATATCTTTTTTTGTTTTGGTTTTTTGTTTGTTTGTTTTGATAAAGAGTCTTACTATGTGGGCTGGGATTTGGCTCAGTTGGTAGAGCACTGCACTGCAGTCTCTGAGGTCCTGAGTTCAATTCCCAGCACCCGCAAAAATGGGAGAAGGGCCTGTCAATCCACTCCCAAGACAATCCCGAAACAGGCAGCCATTGAAAACCCTATGAGGGTCGCTATGAGTCGGATACCGACTCGATGGCACCTAACAACAAACAACATGTAGCATAGGTTGGCCTTGAACACTGGATCCCCTTGCCTCATCACCCCAAGTGCAGGGATTATGAGTGAGCATCACAATGCCTGGCTTAAAGCAATATCTTTAAATTACTGAGACAACAAAACAAAAATCAATAAACAAAATAAAACAAACAAACAAAACCCTGTCCACCTAAAATTATATAACCAGTGACTGTCTTTCTCAAAGGAAAGTGAATAAAGACATTTTCAGACATTCAAAAACTGAAAAGATTCACCATCAACAGAGCTACATTACAAAATACATATATAAGGAAGTTCTTCATGAAGAAGCATAATGACAAGAAATGGAAATACAGATCTGTACAAAAGAATGGAGGGCATCAGAAATGGTAACCACAAGGGGAAATGTTGAATAATTGTTTCTAATCACTAAAATCTCTTCAAAAGATAATTGAATTCCTCAATAAAAAATAACAACACGGGGATTTTTAACATATGAAAAAGAAAATATATGACATTAGCATAAAGGCCATGAATGGAGAAATTGAATATGTGTTGTAAAGACGTACACTATACTTCAAGTGGCATAACATCACTAGAAGACAGGCTATGATAAATATTTATGATAGGTCATAAAAGAATGACTAAAGTAACAGACAGATATTGTAAGTCAACAAGTCTCATAAAAACATAATTACAAAAAGGGAAAGAGGAACAAAGGACAAATATAACAAACAAATAAAAGATGACAAACTTAAACTTGTTATTGTTAAGTTCACTTGAGTCAGGTCTCACTCATAGAGATCCTAGGTATAATATAATGAAACACTCTCCAACACTGTGCCATGCCTGGCACTATATCAGTGCTTCCCTGCTATTCAGAGGGTTTTCAATGGCTGATTGTTTCAGGATTGTTGTGGGAGTGGACTGCCAGGTATTTCTCCAATTTCTGTGGTGGCTGAGATTGAACCCAGGGTGTCTGAGTGTGCAAAGCCCAACCCTGCTTAGCGTCTGAGATTGATGAGACCAGATGCCATTATAATACAGCTGCAGAAGAAATAAATTTAGCAATATCAACAATCACATTAAATTAAAATGGTCTAAATGCCCAAATGGAAAAGTAAAGATTGCTAGACTGGATTTAAAAAGCAAGACTCAACTATAGGCTGCCTAAAATAAACACCCTTAAAAAAAAAAAGAGGAAAATAAAAGGTAAAAGTAAAGGGACAGAAAAAATATACACATACATTAAAATACATATATTACAATAAAGAATATTACCAGAGATAAACAATGCTACTTAATTGGATCAATTCACTTATCCCTAAAACATAACATTCTAAATCTTTATGGCCCTAATAATAGAGCTTCAAAATTTATAAAAACAAGTGCTACTAGATTTGTAAGAAAGTACAGATACATTCACAGTAATAACCAGTTGTTGCTGTTGTTATAGTCAAATTTAAATATTTCTCTTTCAATAATTGATAGAATAAGTAGTAAAAATAGTAATATAATAGATTTAAACAATGCTATCAACCAACTTACCCTAATTGACACATTTAGAATAATGCAGACAAAAAAGCAGAAGAGTATCTTTATTTATTTATTTATTTATTTATTTATTTATATTTGTTTGCAGTACTTGGGGATTGAACCTACAGCCTCACATATTTTAGAAATGTTCTATCAATGGGCTGTACCCTCAGTCAATTTTTAATTTTTTTTTTTTTTTTTTTGAGATAGGGTCTCGCTCAGTTACATAGGCTGCCTCTGGCCCTGAACTTGCAATTCTCTTGCCTTGGCCTCCCAAGTCACTGAGATCATAGGTGTGCACACAACACCTGGGTAAGAGATACTCTTGTAATGTACATGTAGAACATTTACAATGGTAAACCATATTTTGGGCCATAAAACAACTCAGTAAATTTAAAAGGATTTAGGACATATAAAGTATTCTGAATGGAATGGAAATATTTGAAATCAATAATAAAGATAACTCTGAAAGATACCTCCAAATAATTGGAAATGAAATATTATACATCTAATAACCAATGAGACAAAGAACTTTTTAAATTAGAAATTATTTTGAAGTAAATAAGAGTGAAAATATACTGTACCAGTTTGTGTGAAATGCCAATAAAATAGTTCTAAAGGTGAAAATTATAATATTGAAAATCTATAATATAAAAGGAGAAAATTGTCAAATCAATCATGTCAGCTTCTACTTTAAAAAATAGGATAAGCAGGGTGTGGTGGTACACGCCTATAATCCCAGTGGCTTGGGAGGCGGAGGCAGGAGGATCTCAAGTTTAAGACCAGAGGCAGTCTGCATAATTTAGTGAGACCCTGTCTCAAAAAGTAAAAAAAAAAAAAAAAAAGATAAAAAGAGCAAATTAAACCCAAAGTAAGCAGAAGAAAGGAAATAATAAAAATGGAAGCATTAACCAATGAAATAGAAAACAGAAACAAAAAATTAATAAAATTAAAAACTCATTCTATGAGAAAATCAATAAAATTGAAAGTTCTCTGGCTAGACCAATCAAGGAAAAATGAGACAAGAGAAAAATTTCTCATATCAGGAATGAGAGAAGTGATATTACTACAAATCCTAAAGCTGTTAAAGATAGTAATGAAACATTATCAGCAATCTAATATCTATACATTCAACAACCTAAAAGACAACTTCCTTGAAATACATGAATTATTAAAGGTCACTGAGAAAAGAAATAGGTAATTCAAATTATCCTGGATCTACTAAATCAATTGAATTTGTAATTAAAAATCTCTCTACAAAGAAATTCCAGCCCCTGATGACTTTATTGTGAATTCTACCAAGCATTTAAGGAAGAAACAATACCAGTTCTACACAAAATTTTCCAGAAAATTAGAGAGAAGAAACTACTTCCCATTTTATTCATGAGGCCTGCTATCAAAACAAGTCAAATAAAAAGGAAAAAAAAAAAAAGAATAAAAGAAATGGAAAGATCAATATTTATCATGAACACAGATGCAGAGATCCTCATCAGAATGTTTGCAAATTAAACCTAGCAATACATAAAAAGGAAGTAAAAGAAGTATACCTTGAGTAAAAAGGGTTTACCCATAATGCAGGCTTGATTTATGCAATTACACTGGAAAACAGCCAGTGTAATTCACCATGTTAATAACTAAAGAAGTAAAACAATATGATAATCTCAATAAAAATAAAATGGCACCTGAAAAAATCCGGTACCTATTTCTGATTTAAAAAGAAAACTCTCAACAAAATAGGAATAGAAGGAAAATTCCTCAACACAATGAACAGCATTTATGAAAAACCCACAGCTAAAATCACACTTAATGGTAAAGACAGAATGCTGTTCTCCTCTGATTAGGACTAAGAAAAGGATATCCATTATCACCACTTCCATTTAACACGGCACTGAAGGTTCTAGCCATTTGCTATCAGGCATTTAACCAAAAAAAAAAAAAAAAAAAAAAAAAAAAAAAAAAAAAAAAAAAAAAAAAAAAAAAAAAAGATAAATGAATGGCAAACAAGCACTGGAAACAATGTTCAACATTAAATGCAGATTAAAGACACAATGATCTCTATCTATTTTGTTGTTAGGCGCTGTCCAGTGGGGTCTGACTCATAGTGACCATAAGTACAACAGATGAAACACTACCTGATAGTGTGCCATACCTAACACTATTATCAGTACTTCTCTGCCATTCACAGGGTTTTCAATAAGTGATTGTTTTGGGATTGGGCTGCCACTCCTACATACCTAATACCTACCTACCTAATAGCACAGCTAAATAGCATAGCTATTTATCTAATAGCATTGTTGTTGCTGTTGTTAGGTGCCTTTGAGTCATGTCTGACCCAAAGTGACCCCTATAGGGTTTTCAACGGCTGACTGCTTCGGGATTGCCTTGGGAGTGGATTGCCACGTCCTTCTCCCGTTTTTGTGGTGCTGGGAATCAAACTCGGGACCTCAGAGACTGCAGAGCAGTGCTCTACCAACTGAGCTAAATCCCAGCCCCCTAATAGCATAGTTAAAATTAAAAAAAGTAATCTGATCATACTAAGTTTATGTAGACAATGCTGTGGAGAAATCAAAACACTCAGTGCATTCATTGTTGGAATGTAAAATGGTACTACCAATATTGAAAACATTTTGACATTTTCTTGAAGCACTGCATATACATATGATCCAGCCATCCCACATGTAGGTGGTTACCCAAAAGAAATAAAGTATGTCCATACACAAACTGGTAGATGAGTATTTACAGCAACTTCATTTGTTTGTTTGTTTTTTTAATTGAGAACAACCCAAATCTTACCAACAAAGGAATTAGTAAAGAAATTGTGATGCATCCATGCAATGAAATACTGTTGTTGGTAGGTGCCACTGAGTCAGGTCCAACTCATAGGGAGCCTATGTTCAGCAGAACAAAACACTCCCCAATTCTGTGCACATGATCTTATTTATGTTTAAGTCCACTGTTGCAGACACTGTGTCAATCCATCTAGTGGAGGGTTTCCCCTTTTTTCATTGACCTGCCACTCTCCCAAACATGATGTCTTTTTCCAGGGATTGGTCCCTCCTGGCTACATGTTCAAAATACATAAGACACAGCCTAGCCATCCATGCTTCCAAGAAGGACTCTGGCTACACTTCCTCTAGGACAGATCTGTTGGTTCTTTTGGCAGTCCATGGTATATTCAACATTCATCTCCAGCACTATAATTCAAAAGCATCAATTCTCCTCCTATCTCCCTTGTTCAATGTCCAGCTTTCATAAACCACATGATGTGACAGAAAATACCATGGCATGAGTCAGGCACACCTTTGTTCATGAAATACTAGTCAACAATACGTTTGTTTGTTGTTAGGAATGAATAAATTTCACACACCCATCAACACAGATGATTCTCAAAGTTAACTCGGCTGAGTGAAGGAAGCCAGACAAAAAAGAATACAGATTTCATGATTCCATTTACATAAAATTCCTGAAAACATAAACTAATTCATAGTAATAGAAGGCAGAATAGGGCTATTTAAGGAATAGGTCTGGGGATAAGGCAGCAGAGAGAGTTGAGCCAAGGAGATCAGGGACACTTTGGGCAGAACAGATATCTTTAATATTTTGATTATAGTGATCATTACTCAGGTACAAACTCAAAACTTAGCAAATTTTCTACTTTAAATATATATATATATAACTTATTGCTTGTAATTACACATTAATAAAGTGTTAGAACATTTAAAACATTACGAACATGAAATTTTCTGTCAGGAGACATAGAAAGTCAAAGCAAGCCAATCCTTTTAAAATGAAGAACATGGAATCTTGAATTGAGGAAGATTAATTAACCACCTGAGTTATAAAGATGATACAATGTTGCCTGATGAAAGTGAAAAGGATTTGAAACATTTACTGAGGAAGATCAAAGAACACAGAATTCAGTATGGATTATACTCAACGTCAGGAAAACAAAAATCCTTACAACTGGGTCTGTGTAAAGCTTCACAATAAACACAAAAAAGACTGAGGTTGTCCATGATTTTGCTTTACTTGGTACTACAATCTACACCCACAGAAGCTGCAGTCAAAAAATAAAAAGACACATTGCACTGGGAAAAGCTGTTGCAAAAAACCTCTTTAAAGTACTGAAAAGTAAAGATGTCACATTGAGCACAAAGGTGCACCTGACTCATGCCATGGTATTTTCAGTAGCAACATATTGTTGTGAAAGATGGACATTTAATAAGGGAGACAGGAAAAGAATTGAAGCTTTTGAATTATGGTGCTGGAGATGAATACTGAATATACCATGGATTGCCAGAAGAACCAACAGATCGGTGCTAGACGAAGTGCAATCAGGATTGGAGGGGAAAAGATGGTGGACAGATAGCACACGCCTTTTGACCCGAAGTAAAAGGAGACCTTAAACAATAGTTTAGAACACACATTGATTAGACATACAGAGTAATAAATTAGATTAGAGACAGTGGAGAGAACCAGGGTGGCAATGAGATCCCATATCAAAGCCTAGGAGAACTACACAAAAAGTTGCAGCTGAATCATCATTTCCCAGATCTCAGAACATGGAGAGAGTGCAACTCAGGCAAGACTCCACACACACATCTACAGGAGCCCCATCATACACGGAGTACAACCCTGGCAACCTGCCAACATCCTGCCAATGGGACATGGGCAGCACTCTCCACAGAGAATAATTGGTGAGCTTGCCTGAGACACCAGGCGCAGTAGCCATCTCTAGTTGTTACTGCCTGTGCAGGTGGTGAGAGTACAGCGGTGCAAAAGCCTCATGCAGGAGTGCAGGCCTCAGATCCACCGGGGTGAAACATTATCATCCCACCCATCCTGGTGTGGGTGCAGGGAGTGAATGCAGTAGGGGCTGGGGAACATGTGTCAGAAGAGCACTCCCAGAGACTAGCCACGGTGCGGCTCCCTCCCTCCTGTTGTGGCAAGGCAGTTGCACGGCACGACTTCCACAGGGACACAGGGGCAAACAGGTACTCGGACCCCAGATTCACCAGGAGCAATTCAATATCGTCTCACTGCACCGTGGATTTGGCGAGGGTCTGCGGAAATGACTGAGTCCCATGTGGAGAGAGAGCCACTGCAGTCCTACAGGGAGCACAGTGGTGTGCTTTGTGCCAGAGAAGTTTCACACTCAACTGCCACATGGGCAGATAGGCTGCAGATTCACTGGGAGTGTCGGATATCATTGCTCCCACTACAGTGCAGGAGCAGTGAGACCACAATGGGATTTGGGATGCACTAATGAATAGAGAGCCAGGTAATAAGATCTGACTTCTGCAGTCATCTGCTCCCACCATAGGCATTGGAGCTGTGATCTCAGTTGGGATCCCAGTGCCCAAACTCTGCGGGGAAGGCAAAATTCTCAGAAGGTTACCACAGGTTGCACTGCCCCTTGGCCAGTACAACAGGGGTGGAACATCCCACAAGGTGAATCTCTGAAAGTGCCCAGTGGCCTGGTTTAGCTCGAGAGACTGCAAGACTACCCACTATATCCACCCTACAGAGCAAAGCTGTGCAGAAGCCCCATCCCCTAAGTCGGTCTGCTTCTAACAAGAGAGCGGGTAGGAAAAATCCCTTTTCCTGCAGTGGAACCAAGAAATCCCAAACTAAAGCAATTCTTATCCCTCATGAACATTCTTACAAGAGAAAAATGAAGACAAATCTATAGAAGGAGGTGCCAGTATAATTGAAATTGAATGAACCTGCATGGCTCCCCCTAACACCAACAGACAGGAAGGAGAGTCTACAAAACATCGAGAAAGGACAGCCAACTGAAGGAAGTGAGGGAGAGCCCTCTCAGAAGGTTGAAGACTGCTGTGGATAGTGGGAAAACCACTCCAGCTGGAGTTATCTAGTATACTCTACTTCCTTATTTACTACTCTTCAGATACCTCTTGTGAGGGTATATAGGCTTTTTTCTCTTTGTATTTGTTTTTGTATTAGTTTATTGTTCTATATTTTAATTGTAATGTTAATGTTAATTTTTTTAGTCTCTGTTCTCTCTCTCCTCTTTTTCCCTCTTCTTTCCCCATATGCTCTCCCTCTTCACCCCTCAATAGAGAAACAGAGTCTGCTCCGTCCCTATCCCCCAGCCCCATTGGAATAGTGAATTGCAGAGTGCAAAACTGAGGAGTGGAGAGCCCAGGATGCAGATAAGAGTGTCACAAACTGATGGTCTACTGAACATAGGAGAACCAATTAAAAACTAAGCCCATTTTGAGTCAAATAAGGCTGGTGAACCAGAGTAAGACCCCCACAGACTAGACAACCGAGGAATCACGCTGTACCCAGTAGACCAATCAGAGACTGGGATCTCAGGGATCAGAGGGAATCTGAACGGGGCAGAACTGAATACAGAGCCTGCACCAGATCCTTGTCTAGGGTTCTGAAGCTGCAAAATATGGGGCTAAGAAATGAAAATAAAGTGCTAGAGATTCATCCTCACACAAACTCAAAGGAACAAAAGAGGAAGAAGTTCTGCACACTTGGAGGAGGCAAAACTTAATTACCTGTCCAAATAATGGGCAAGCATAATCAAAAGGCTACAAGAAACAAAAAAGGGCAAGCTGGATGTGAAGACTCCACTGACCAAAGCTTCTCAACAAATGCCTCCAATGAATCCCAATTCCTAGAGATCTCTGAACTAGAATTCAAAGTTTTGGTTATTAGTATGCTAACAGAAATCGAAACAACCACCACCAGCACCCTAGAAATCCTTGAAAAGGAGGTACCTCACCTGGAGTCTGTACTCTTCTCACAGCAACAAATGATTAGGAAAATCAACTGGCAATCCTTGACATGAAAACAAAGCTAAATGAATTAAACTCTGCAAAAGAAACCTTTTCATTGAGACTGGATGAGGCTGAGCTATGAATTTCAGACTCTGAGGATTCAATGCAAGAAATTAAATATGTACAGTCAGAAATCAAAATAATGATAAAAGAATTTTAAAAAGATTTCAAAGAAGCCTCAGACAGAATGAAAAAATGAAACTTCAGGATTCAGGTTGTCCCTGATGGAGAAGAAAGGTCAACCTGAGGATTAGGAAATTTAGTTTATGATATCCTCAAGGAATACTTTCAAGAGATAATCCAGGATTTGGATACATACACAACTGAAACAATCAGGACTCCACCAAGAGTAGACCAAAACAAATCCTCCCCATGACACATCATAGCATGAATGCTTTCGATAGACACCAGAGAGGCAATTTTGAAAGTACCCAGGGCAATAGCCCAACTAACTTTTTAAGGAAAACCCATTAAAATAACTGCAGACTTCTTCACATCAACATTGAAAGCTAGAAAGGGCTGGACACAGATAACTCAAGTCCTAAAAAAGAACAACTTCCAACCAAGAATACAATATCCAGCAAAGTTATCTGTGAAAATAGATGAGGAGTATAAGATATTCCATGATATTGACACATTCAAATGATGTGCAACCACCATGCCAGCTCTACAGAGGATCCTAAATCAGTTACCACATCCAGGTGAGATAAGACAACCCTGTTGGGGATTTTTAAAGCACCCCATAAATAGGGTCTCTATAACCAGCATAAGGGGCTAACACTCAGGCTACATTCTACTCACTCCTTTATCCCCCCTCCCATTGAGTGAGCAAAGATGGCCCCTGACCAGCCTGATCAGCCTCAACCACCTCAATTTTGATTGGCTACCCCTAGCACCTCAGTTAAATAACTGCCCCTATCTGGCAGGTATGACAGTTTGCCTGCTGTACCCATCAGGAATGTGCCCTGATTGTCTAACCCCAGTACACACCCCCTCCCAGGAGCCTATATAAGCAAGCTTCTGGACCCCACCTGGACCTTCTTGTTTTCTCCTGCTACTGAACCCCATCCCCTTGACCCAGCGCTCCCCAATCCTGTGGAAGACCACCTAGCAAGCCAACAAGTTAAGACCAGCGGCCCCAAGGCACTAAAGGCTATAAGCAAGCCACAGAAAGCCCCCAATTCCTCCCATCCTTGGGAAGGAGGGAGGCAGAGAAGGTGAGCTATGAGAGTCAAGACCACCAGACCTCCAGCCCAGCAGAACACCAACTGCTTGTAGCTGTGCCTTTAAGGCTGAGCTGTACCATCAGTGAGCCTGCAGCATAGAATGATAGCATAGAGCTATCATTTGAGCACTTGACAAGGGCTGCATGCTGGTTGCACCCCACTTGGGGAGTAACCCAATAAACTTCCCTCTCCTGTTTCCTGTAGAAGGTCTCCTGAGGTCCTTCTTTGGCGCCTCTGGCCACCACACCAACCTGGTCCAGTGGGTCCCCGATACCCACTCGGTGTCAGGGCAAGGCTCTGACCTCTGCCAGGCCTGAGCTGAACCCCGACACAACCCTACATAGAAGATCAAAGAATTGAACAGTTGAGATGAGTGGAAACCAAGAAAGGAATAAAGCAACCATGATTCAAAAACCAGTAACATGTAATGATAAGAAGCATAACAATAGATACTTCTCAACTATCACTATCAATGGTAAATGGTCTTAACTCACCAATTAAGAGGCAGATACTGGCTAATTGGATGAAAAAACATAAACCCTCAATATGTAGTATCCAAGAAACCCATCTAACAAAGACTGCAATAGATTGAGAATTAAAAGCTAGAAAACAATATATCAAGGAGGGGGAAAACAAAAAAGAAACAGGTGTTGCATATTCTAATATCAGATAGGTTAACTTTCAATCCAAAGCTAATTAGAAGGATAAAGAAAGGCCCTTGTTGTTGCTGTTGTTAGGTGCCGTCAGGTCGGTATCTGACTCATAGCGACCCTCAGAGGGTTTTCAATGGCTGAGTGCTTCGGGATTGCCTTGGGAGTGGATTGCCAGGCCCTTCTCCCATTTTTGCGGTGCTGGGAATTGAACTCGGGACCTCAGAGACTGCAGCACAGCACTCTACCCACTGAGCTAAATTACTAAATGGAACACTCAATCAGGAAACAATAATGCTTCTAAATATATATGCTCCAAATACTGGGGCACCTAGCTTTATAAGATCAACTTTATGGGACATAAAGAACAGTATCGGACCAGACACAATAATTATGATAGACTTCAATACCCCACTTTCACCAAGAGACATGTCATCAAAACTGAAAATCAACAGATGACAAACCTAATCTCCACCCTAAGCCAATTGGATCTCACAGATACATACAGAATATTCCATCCACACAATGAGGAATACACATTTATTCAGCTTGACACAGAAAATTTTCCAAAATAGTCCATATGCTAGTCCATAAAATTTCCCTCAGTAAATACAAAAAAGTAGAAATTATCCCCTATTCCTTATCAGACCATGATGGAATATGTAGGGCATTGTGCTTCATGGGTATCAAGGATAGGCTAGATGGCACTGAGTGGAACTGCCTAAGACGATATCTAAGTTGTTTTGAAAAAAATTATGATTGGCTACTGCTGCTTCCATGCTCATCATCACTGCGTAATCACCGTAGAGAACATATTGTGCCTCACTGCATGCTTGGAATGACGTTTATGCAGATTGCTCAGGATGAGATGATTGTTACTTTCACTTTTGGTTTCTATAAATGTGTCTGAACTTCCTCAATAAACAGAGCTCTTTTCCACTGCCTCCTGGAGACTGTTGTGTGTTTCTTGCACCTCTGTGCACTCACTCTTCTCTGAGTGTCAAGATCCAAGTCATGGGTGATGGGGTCCAACAGGAATAAAATTGGAACTCAAAAGCAATAATAATTCCAGAAATTTTACAAACTCATGGAGAATAAATAATATACTGCTGAATGACCAATAGGTTGTAGAAAAAATCAAAACGAAAATTTAAAAATTCATGCAATCAAATGATGATGAGAACACATCCCACCAAAACATATGGGGTACAGAAAAGGCAGTTTTAAGAGGGAAATTTATAGCATTAAGTGCCTTTATCAATAAGGTAGAGAAGAGCCAAATAAAAGAACTGATGACACACCTTAAAATGCTAGAAAATCAACAACAAATCAATCCAAAAAGGAGCATCCAGAAAGAAATTACCAAGATCAAAGCAGAAGTATCTCAATTAGAATTTAAAAAAAAATTCAAAAAAATAATGAAACTAAGAGCTGGTTCTTTGAAAAGATTAATAAAATAGACACTTGCCTGGCCAATCTCATCAAAAAGAAAAAGGAAAAAGCTAAGATACTAAAAATTAGAAATGAAAACAGGACCATAACCGCTGACTACAATGAAATACAGAAAGTCATCAGGGATTATTTTGAGAGATTGTATTCCCAAAAATACAAAAATACAAAAGACATGTGTTGTTGTTGTTAGGTGCCATTAGTCGAGTCCGACTCATACTGACCTTATGTACAGCAGATCGAAACACTTGCCGATTCTGTGCAAGGCAAACGATCTTATTTATGCTTAAGCCCATTGTTGCAGACACTGTGTCAATCCATCTGGTGGAGGGTTTTCCTCTTTTCCGTTGACCTGCCACTCTTCCAAACATGATGTCCTTCTCCAGGGATTGTTCTCTCCTGACTACATGTCCGAAATATGTAAGATGCAGTTTGGCCATTCTTGCTTCCAAGGAGCACTCTGGTTGTACTTCTTCTAGGACAGGTTTGTTGGTTCTTTTGGCAGTCCATGGTACATTCAATAGACGTCTCCAGCACCACAATTCAAAAGCATCAATTCTTTTTCTGTCTCTCTTGTTCAATGTCCAGCTTTCACAACCATATGATGCGACTGAAAATACCATGGCATGAGTCAAACGCACCTTCGTCTTCAATGTGACATCTTTGCTTTTCAATACTTTAAAGAGATCTTTTGCCACAGCTTTTCCTAGAGCAATGCGTCTTTTGATTTCTTGACTGCTGCTTCCACGGGTGTTGATTATAGAGCCAAGCAAAGCAAAATCTTGGACAACCTCAATCTTTTCTCCCTTTATTGTGAAGTTGCATGCTGACCCAGTCATAAGGATTTTTGTTTTGTTGATGTTTAGTCGTAACCCATATTGAAGGCTATGATCTTTGATCTTCATCAGTAAATGTTTTAAATCCTCTTCATTTTCAGCAAGCAGAGTGGTGTCATCTGCATAATGCAGGTTGTTAATGAGTCTTCCTCCAATCTTGATGCCATGTTCTTCCTCATAAAGTCCAGCTTCTCAGATTATTTGCTCAGCGTATAAATTGAAGAGATAGGGTGAAAGTATTCAGCCCTGATGCACACCTTTCTCAACTTTAAACCACTCAGTGTTTCCTTGTTCTATTCAAACAACTGCCTCCTGATTCATGTACAGATTTCTCATGAGCACAATTAGGTGTTCTGGTATTCCCATTTTCTGAAGTGTTATCCATAATTTGTTGTGATCCACCCAATCAAATACTTTTGTGTAGTCGATAAAACATGGATAGACATCTTTTTGATATTCTCTGCTTTCAGCTAATATCCACCTGACATCAGCAATGATGTCCCTAGTTCCCCGCCCTCTTCTGAATCCCGCTTGATTTTCCGGTAATTCCCTGTCTATATATTGCTGCAGTCACTTCTGAATGATCTTTAGTAGAATTGTGCTGATCTTTAGTAGCTGATCTTTAGTAGATTTTCCGGTAATTCCCTGTCTATATATTGCTGCAGTCACTTCTGAATGATCTTTAGTAGAATATCTGGTGTTTGATATTAATGATATTGTCCGGTAGTTTGCACATTCATTTGGATCCCCTTTTTTGGGAATAGGCACAAATATGGATCTCTTCCAGTCAGTTGGCCAAGTTAGCTGTTTTCCAAATCTGTTGGCATAAACATGTTAACACCTCCAGTGCTGCATCTGTTTGTTGAAACATCTCTATTGGTATCCCATCAATTCCTGGAGCTAGATATGGATAAATTTATTAATATATATGACTTACCAAAACTAACTCCAAAAGACATAAGTGACCTAAACAAGCCCATTACACATGCTGAAATAGAAAAGGTAATAAAAAGTATCCCAACAAAGAAGAACTCAGGTCTTGATGGGTTCAGAGCAGAATTTTACCAAACTTTCAAAGAAGATTTAATACCTGTATCCCTTAAATTATTGCAAAAAGTAGAAAAGGAGGAATTACTCCTAAACTCATTCTATGAAGCTACCATCACCCTGATACCTAAATCAGGAAAAGATATATCTATGATAGAGAATTATAGACCCATTTCCCTCATGAACATAGATGCAAAAATTCTTAACAAAATCCTGGCAAACCGAATCCAGCATTATTAAAAAGATTATTCACCAGGACCAAGTGGGATTTACTTCACAGATGCAAGGCTGGTTCAACATACCAAAATCAATTAATGTAATATAATATATCAAGAGACTGGCAAACAAAAATCACATGGCCATCTCAATTGATGCTGAAAAGGCCTTTGACAAAGTGCAATGGATATCCACTCTCTCCTATTCTATTTAACATAAGGATTGAAGTCCTCAGTAGGACAATCAGACTAGAGAAAGAAATCAAAGGGATACAGATTGGCAATGAAGAGGTCAAACTATCCTTATTTGTGTGTGACATGACACTTTACCTAAAAGACCCCAAAACCTCAACCAGAAAAATTTTAGATCTAATCAACAACTTCAGCAAAATGACAGGATATAAAATTAACACACAAAAATCAATAGCTTTCCTTAACACTAACTATAAGCAGGAAGAAAAGAAAATTACAGATACAATACCTTTCATGATAGCCCACCAGAAAATTAAATACCTTGGAGTCAATCTAACCAAAGACCCTAACAGACCTCTACAAAGACAATTTCAAAACATTAAAGAAAGAAATTGCAGAGGATATAAAAAAATTAAAGGACCTTCCCTGCTCCTGGATCAGGAGAATCAATATAGTAAAAATGGCTATCCTACCAAAAGCAATCTAGAGATTTAATGCAATCCCCATTAAAATACCAATGACAGAATTTACAAAAATAGGAAAAACGGTCCTAAAATTCATATGGAATCACAAAAGACTACATAAAGCCAAAACACTCTTAAGCTTCAAAACTAGTGCAGGTGGAATCACAATCCCTAACTTAAATATATACTACAAGGCAGTGGTAGCAAAAATAGCTTGGTACTGGAACAATGATAAACATGAAGACCAGGGGAACAGAACTCAGATCTAGAAATACCTCAACACACCTATAGCCACCCGATTTTCGACAAAGGAGCAAAGCAAGTAAGTTGGGAAAAGGATAGCCTTTCCAATAAATGGTGCTGGGAAGCATGGATATCTGCTTGCAGAAAAATGAAAACTGATCCACATCTCTCAATATGAATGAAAGTTAATTTAAAATGGAGAAAAGACCTCAACATAAAACCAGAAACTTTAAAATTAATACAAGAAGGATAGGCAATATGCTCTAACATATACGCATGGAAAAGCATTTCCTTAATAGGACTCCAATTGCTCAATAAATCACAACAAGAATAGATGGGATTACATGAAATTAAAAAGCGCCTGTACAGCAAAGGAGACAATCAACAGAGTCAAGGAAATCCCCACTGAATGGGAAAATATCTTCACATTCTATACATTGGAAAGAGGACTAATTTCCAGAATTTGTAAAGAACTCAAGAAAACAATACTCAAGAAAACAAATAACCCAATACACAAATGGGCAAAGGAACTGAACAGACAGTTCTCAAATGAAGAGGCTCGTAAAGCCATGAAAAACATGAAAAAGTGCTCAATATCCCTAGCCATTAGGTGAATGCAAATCAAAACAATGCTGAGATTCCACTTTACTCCAATAAGAATGGGCAAGAACTATAAAACAAATAACAACAAATGTTGGTGAGGCTGTGGAGAAAATGGAACCATCGCACACTGCTGTAACACACAGTGTCTCTTACTGCTCCACACACTGTGGAGCTGTAAATTAGTCCAACTACTTTGTAAATAAATATGGAGGTACCTTATAAAACTAAAATTAGATCTACCACATGACCCAGCTATAACACTATTGGGAATATACCCAAAGGGAGATGAGTCATCATACGACAGAGACACCTGCATCTCCATGTTCAATGTATCATTTTTCACAATAGCAAGGATATGGAATCGACCAAAGTGCCCATCCACAGAAGAATGGCTAAAAAAAAAAAAACCACTATGGTATGTGTACACAATGGAATACTACTCAGCAATCAAAAAGAAAGAAAGGAAGGAAGAAAGAAAGAATGTCATTTGCAGCAAAATGGATGGAATTGGAGAAAATTATTTTAAGTGAACAAACACAAGCCCAAAAAGAGAAATACCACATGTTCTCACTCATATGTGGGAGCTGAATCAAAATTAAAAGAAGGAAAAAATCCCATACAGAAATTGGAACACAATAAAAAGCTAAAGTCAACTTAGAAGAGAAGTGACAATTTAGGGAGCAGAAAGAAAGAGGGAGGGATCTAGCAAAAGGAAGAGATGATGGGAGAAGAAAGAAGGGAGAGTAGGAACAAGGAAGAATGATGAATGAGAGAGAGGGCACCATCAAAGTAAACAGCTCAACTTTAATAGTTCTGGAAATATGTATAATAATATCAATAATACCAAAGAATGGTAATAATACAAATGAGCTAGACAATTCATATAATACTACTGACAATGTAAAAAGATAGATCACTACAGAAAAAGTTTTTGACCTTAAACATAATTGGGATGCACGAATATATAGAAAAATAATCCCACAAAAAGACATGCAATATAGAAGAGAGGACTTTGGTGAGGGTGTAAAAGAAGGGGAAGGAGGTGCACAAGATAATAAGCAGGATGTTATCTTTGCAACGTACAATGAAACATATATATGGAGATATCACAATGAAATTGCATGTCAGAATGAAAAACATTAAGTTATACATTAAAAAATTCCAATAAAAAAAGGAAGTGCAATCAGGGTACTCCTTGGAAGCTAGGTTGGCTAGATTGTATCTGATGTATTTTGGACATATTGTCAGGAGGGACCAATGACTGGAGAAAGATATTATGTGTGGGAGAGGGGCAGGTCAATGAAAAAAAGGTAGACCCCCAATTAGATGGATTGACACAGTGGTTGCAGAAATGGACTAAAACATAAAAAAGATTGTGTGCTTTGCACAGAGTCAGGGAATGTTTCACTCTGTTGTACGTAGGGTTTCTATGAGTTGGATTCAACTCAAAGGCACCTAACAACAACAACAATTCTAATGAGATTGAAAAAAAGTCTACACCTTTTGGATTGCAAGCTTTCATGTTTGTCTTAGAACAGACAGTTTACAAGTTATATTTAAGAAAGATATCCTTTCCCCAGACTGTTTCAGAAAGATGTTCTTTTTTCAGAAAGTTATAGAAAAGCATAAGAGTGATGTGGCTTAAGAAATCATCTAAGAAAAAATTACATAAAGATAATGTCACAGGCAACATTTCAACTGACAATTATGATGTTTTAGTCTGTAAGTGTTGAAAATTTCCTGTAGGTAAAATGCAATAGTGACAGATGAAAGAAAATTTGGAAATCACAGAAGTGGACACAGTATCTTAAAATGTACATATCTGCCTAGAAAAAAATTCTATAAAACCTTAAATATAAGCACTCTGATCTAATGCAAATATTTAAAATAGGATACTTTTCACTGATAAAATAACTTTAATGTGGATTTCTCCAAGAGAAGACTGTATATCAATATTCTTTTTGATTCTTCAGAATATATATTTTAGATCTTTTATGGTAATGAATATTTTTGATGTGGGAATTTTCTTTTCTCCTAGCTTAAAACTTAATAAAAACTTTAAAATTCTTAAGACAGCTCTACATCACTTCAAATTGATCAATAAACCAATGAGTAATTAAATTGTCTAACTTTTTATAAGACATGTAGGATAATTATACTGAAGCTGGATTGAATGGGTTGATTTTATTCATTTACTTACATATTCATACAATATTGTTGAATATTTGATTTATACCAAACACTAGAATAGACACTGAGGACTATAAGGCAAATAAGGTCAGGAAATTTCCTATAACCAAAAATTTACTATCTAGTGTGAAGTTAGGAAGGTAGATAAAATGACATAGTAGATGCTATGATAAAGTTCATGCACAAGGTACTGGGAAAACACATCCAGGCTCCCCTCCTCTGTACTAGAGTGAGTTCTCCTGTGTGTACAAAGAAGAAATGTTGGAACTAATGAGGCAAGGGAGGAGCAATAGAAGATGTAGTATGGGCAAAAGCCAGGGACTGAATGAGCACTTTCTCTTACTGAAGAAATCTCATTGACCTTATATTAACTTTTCTATATTACTTACTGCCTGCAGCCACAGCCCTGTGGTATCTGATCCTGTCAGATTTCGGAAGCTAGCAGGGCCAAGACTGGTTAGTACTCGGATGGGAGACCACCTGAGAACACCAGATACTGTAGGCTGAGGAGAAGGACCCAGGAACCCACTCCCAAACAACAATCCGCCATTGAAAACCCTATGAATAGCAGAGAAGCACTAACAATACTGTTTTACCTGTTGTACGTAGGGTCGCTATGAGTCAGAGACCAACTTGATGGCACCTAACAACAATAATACATTACTTACTAATAAGCCATTGAATCAATTGCACTGCAAGAATGGGAGAAGGAATGTGGCAATCCACTCCAGAGTCAATCCTGAAACAATCCGCTATTGAAAACCCTATGAAGGTTGCCATGAGTCAGACCCAAATCAATGGTACCTAACAACCACAACAAATTGCTTGAATTGGGTTTAGTCTCTATCAACTTCAGTGCTGTCATCTGCAATATGAGTATAGTACCACCCATGTCCTGTGACTGCCCAAGAAATGAAGTAACATTTGTAAACTACACCAGAGGTTAGTTAGCAAGAACTCAGGCAGCAGTAAGATTATACATTCTACAGAAGGCACTGTTGTATCCTCCAGCCCAATAGCACTTGCTTTGATGTAGTATTTTATTTAGAATCCAGATAAAACAGAAATGAGTTTGAGAATCTTTTCTCTAAGTAGAAGCCTAAGGAGGTTGCTGTTTCACAGGGACATGTAGAATCTTATCTGAAATATGTGAAGCTCCACAATGTCTATGTTGACCTAGAACAATGACATAAACTAGACTCTCTGTGTTTGTCCAATGTCAATAGTGCAGTTTGTTAAGAATTAAATTGCTATGCTTTGTGGCTCTGGCTTTTACGGAATAAGTGTCAAAATCAAGGTAGTGTTACAACTACATATAGTCTATCGGGATTCATCCTCCCATTTGCCTAGAAGTTTTTCTGGTAACATGACTATCTGCCCTTACTCTAGATTTCAAGAGAAGTGATCTGTGAAACAAAGAAAGTACCAGCAAATGAGTTATTTTTCTATAATGTATTTGAAAATTTAAATTACATTATAAACTGGATGGGGCTGGAGTTTAGGTCAGTTGGTAGAGTGCTGCTTTATGCTCTCTGAGTCCTTGGGTTTTATCCCCAGCACCACAAAAAAATGGGAGAAGGATGTGGCAGCTGACTCCTGAAATAATCCCTAAATAATAGGCCATCGCAAACCCTTGAAGGTTGTTGTGAGTTGGACCCAACTGGATGGCATCTAATAACAACTCCACCAAAAAGTGGATATTAATGCAAAAATCAATTCCTTTACCTTTTTTGTAAGTAAATCATCTATACTTTTATATAATTTCCCAACAATTCCTTCGCAGGAAAAAGATAACTAAGTATCCAATGCCATCTACATTTATAATAATTTACATAGTGATTAGGTTAAGGTCATGGTTAGACTCTCTAGGATTAGCTCAGTTCCTTGGGTGCCCTTTTCCTTTCTTTGTCCTTCTTCTTAAGGTGATATCCAATAGCATGACTAGAGGGATGTACGGTTCATAAGATCATCGAAGAGAGGATTGTCTAAGGTCCTTCTGCATAATGTTCTCTGCTACTGAATGAAATTCTCAGATGTTCTCTGAACTCAATATTTGTACAGATAAGTGCCTACTTAACATTGTTTTATGCTAGCAGGTATCACAAATTAAAATATCCATTACAGAATTCAAATTTTATATTTCTCTGACCTTTCGCTCATATACATGGTGCCATCATCACCCAGTTTCTCAAACCAAAACCCCAGTCGTTATTCCTATTCCATCACCTCCTTGTGAAATGGCCAGCAAAGCCCATCAGTCCCTCTAAAAATGTGCTTTGGATCAATCTTTTTCTCTCCATTGTTCTTGCCATTATTCTGGTCCACCTCACACCACCTCTTAACTAGACTCTTGAAGTAACTCTTCATGTCTTTTCAAATTCATTCTTCGCTGGTCAGCCAGATTGATCTTAAAAATGTTAATCAAATCTGAAATCTCCTTCAAAATTGTCAATAGCTTCCATTTCATGCAGAGGAAAATCTCTTCTAATAACTTGAAACCCAAGATTACCATGTCCTCCAGCTGTGCAGGATCCATCTACCACTAGCAATAGCTCCGGGGAGATCATTCTCACAACCAACCACAATTACCTGTATTCTGTTCCCTGAGCAAAATAAGCTCTTGGAGGCTTTCAAACATTTGCAATTTACTGTCCTATGTGCATGGAAGGCTCTTCTCTAGCTCCTAGTAGGCCAAACTGCCCTTCCATCAGAGAGGCTTCTCAGCACATGGTTTGGAGCAACAAAAACTCAGTTCTGTACTTTCTATCACATCATGTTCTTGTATCATGGCACTTATTGCAATTTATAATTACATTATTAATGGGTTCATGTGTCTATTTCCCCCTTTATTGTAACCTTCATGGGTCAGGGACCTTATCTTTTGCAATAAGTATTTACAGAGCAGAATTAATATGTAAATCATCATATGCTGCAGTATGATACACTTGTACATTTAATTATACTTAAAAATAATTTATCAAATTATATGATTTCTTTCCATCATTGGCTTACTGTGGTTTTAATCATTTTAAACTACTTTTGCGCCTACTACTATTATTGTTACCACCACCACCACCACCACTACTCTGCTCTTTTAATACCCTGTAATACAATAAATAATATCTCCAACAGATACTTGAAACAAAAGTCTGATTCTTTAAGTAGGCAAACCGTATTAGAATTACTGGACTGTTGGTCATACCTCCTACTATACTGTCATTTCAGATGGTGCCAGTAGCATTTTAAGTACCAGTACGGATGATTGCCTTGAAGACTGTCATTCAGACAGTTCAAATAACCTATGTTCGCTTAGGAGAAATGTATAGCTCCCATACATAAATCAGTATCTTCTCTGGAGTAGGCACTTTGTCTGTAACCATGCATATATAACTTTTATGCCAAAAGCACTAATAAAACAGATAATCTAAATATTTTTTCCATTGTATGGTCCTGGGTCATGAAATGTGATATTGCATGAAACCAGTACCAACCAGAATTTTCACTTGTCATGAGGCTTGAAAAAATCTAACGAAACTTAATTTGTTTTGCTGGGAGAACTATTGGCTCAAGCATATTAGATTCATCCAGAAGCTTATCTCTGAAAACCTAGATATAGCTGCTTTGACATTAACTTTTCCTCCATTTTGTATCATTGTGAATATTATGAATATCTGCAGAAATTACTCAATATTTAATCTGAGGTAGTTGAAACTTTACATTAGACTTTCAAACATGTGAACTTTCTCAAATTTATGCACTGAAAGAGAATTCAGGAGAATCTTTCTCCCAGGGAAGCTTTCTTTGGAAACAATTTTAAGTTAACCAATAAGTACTTATCTTCTCTCTTATTAAAACTTCTTCAAAATTAATTTCCAAAGTCATTTTTCACCTTTTCATCTTTTGCTGAAACTTTATTCAAGTGTAATAAATGTGTTAAACTAGCTGAAATGAGCTGATAATGTGGAAATTGGCATCTATCAGCCCCAGCTTCTACATTTACTATCAGTGTGCCTTTGGCCAAGTTATTTAACCTTACTGAGTCTCTGTTTTTTCCATTGTAAGATAAAAATACTCATAATTATTATGGCATATAGCTCCTGAGGATTAACAGAGATAAAACAAGTAAAGGCCTTAACCAGAGGCCTGGCACTATATGTCCAATAAATGACTACTCTCACTAGCTGAATACCTCTTTTACTTAGTTAGAAGGAGAAGGGATTTATTTTGGTTTATAATTTCAAAAGTTTCAGCCCATGTGTAGCTGGCTGTGTTCCTTCTGGGCCTGTGGAAAGGTGAAACATCATGGTGGCAGGAGCTTATGGCAGAGGAGGCTACTCATCTCATGGCAGCCAGGAGTCAGATTCAGCCACAGAAGAACCTGGGACAAGATGTATTGTTCTAGTGCATGGGCCTGTAACCTACTTCCTCCAACTAGGCTCCACCTCCCAATAATACCATCATATTATGTATCCATCAAAGATTAATTCTTCAATCAGTTAAGAGCTTTTAGCATCTAATCACTTCTCAATGATTAGATCCACCAGGTGGGGCCCAAGGCTTCAATGCATAGCTTTTTGGGAGGACACACCATATCCAAACCATAACAATGGGAAAATAACTAATTGTAATTATATGGACATTGTTGGGTAAAATAGAATTACATGGGCATTATATATTTTAAATGTGCTTATTACTCTGGGTCTAACATTTTGGGACAACCCTCACCACAGCTTCACTAGGTATAGTTGTGTAATAGGAACTATTTCTTCCCTTTTGCTCATGTTTTGGACTTATGACTATAAAGCCAACTTCCACCTATAGCGAGGATGGACTTCTCACACATCTTCCCAACTCAAAGAAGTTTTAGAGACTTCTTTCAACCCTATATCCTTTCCCCTCTTAACTCCTCTCCCAAGTCTTTTCCAAGCAAATAGCATTGTTGGGCTTTATAATGCAACCATATAGGATCTTACTTCCCCTTCCTTTCTGGTGAGAGGATTTCAGTAGGATTTCAGTCTTCTTTTGTGCCAGCATTTACCGTATAGAAAGCAGGAATGGATTAGGCAAAGCTAGGGCACAAGTCCTCTTTGTTCTAATGTCTCTAATGGTGGCCTGGGGTGAGGATTCCTCCACTCCATGAGACTGATTATGTGAGATTTAGTCTCTTTGAAAGACTCAGGCTTTCTACATGCAGAAGTAGAAATTTTCTTATTCTTATAAATTAAGAAATGCCTATAGTTATTTGATCCCTATACATAGCATGCTTCAAAGGTATGATGCCCCTAAGGAGAGAAGAAGTGAATGAAAATTTTAGATTATCCACAATCTCTAGCATTACGCTTCTTTCAGAGTAATTCCAGTAACAGTTTGGTACATTCAACATGGAGTTATAAAAAGAAGATAGTCCATTTGTATTCACAGAAGATACTCACTGGATACTTTCTTTTGCACTATACATTATTCCTCTTGAATTCCACCTAGAAAAGATTTTCACAGTGCAAAATTTTATTTTAAAAAAAGAAGACTACTAACAGTGAGATAAACACTAGTTCTAAATATAACCTTCATGCTCTGCAGAACAGCAGCCATAATCCCTCAAGAACTCAGACATGTAATCTGACCACTGTTTAATGTCATAGGGACTTGCAGGCTCTATTTATATAAATTGGCAGACACTAATATGGTTTCAAATAAACTTCTGGAACATCATTCCACCCCTGCATGTTATAACTTCACAATCTCATGAAGAGAAAAGAAAATCAATTTTAATTTTGAAATTAAACCTGAAGAAAACAACAAGCAAAATAACAATAACCAAAATGTTTTTTATTTGGTGTTCCCAGAGCTGTTAGTGACGTCCTATGAAAAAGTTATTTTCCATCAGGAATTGCTGGAGAACAAATTACCATTTCAATGAAATCTGTTGGTCAAGGGTTTAAGAGCAGAGCCACAGGCTCTGGAATGCAACAGAACTGAGTCTTAGCTGAGTGAACTCAGACTGGTTATATAATTACCTAGTTTCCTTATGAGTGGAAATGGGTTGTAAAACCTTTCCTCACAGGGCTGTTCTAAATATCAGCAATAAAGTTGCCACGCTTATAGGACAGCGCCTGGTATACATCAGGGCTAGAAAACAGCAGTGATCAATTAGAATAAGTGACTGGCTAGTCAGCACTAATCAATAAATAAACTCACAATAAATTTGGGATGGTACAAGAATATTCCTCTTTTTATGTTAATACATTTCAAAGCTGGCCGCAAGATCTTTGAAAAATATTTTCATTTTTATAAAAGAAGACAGTAATAATGTATTCATGTATTTATCTGGACACATTGCAATATTAAATGGAATTAACATTCTAATTTATTTCCCAACCTCAGTGCCTTCTTCTCTGATTCACAGTACTGCCTGATTAATCTTTCTAGAGAGCAATTACCATCTTGTTATTCTCTTGTTCAAAAATCACAGATTTCCCATTACCCACTGAATGAAATCCAAATTTCTTATCTTGCTTTTCAAGACCCGCCATAAATCTGGACCTAATTTATCCTTCACACATTATCTCATACTGTTTTCTTATATGAGACATATGCTTTAGACAGAATGAGTTAGATTAAAAATTCCTCAAAGCCAGAGGTGCTCATTTATTTGCCTTTATATCTCTGATGTCTACTCCCCTGCAAAGTATGATACAATCCTTTCCAATCAATACCAATACTGGTGGTCTCTAGGGTTTTTTATTTTGTTTTTGGCCTTCACACATTTAAATTATATTTTGTCATCATTATTTTGAATACTGTTTTGGTCTTCTGAAATTGTAGTGATTCCCAAACATCTCTAGTGCACACAACTGCAATGATCAAATAGTTAATTTAAAAACCAAGACAATTGCAGAAGAAACATTCTGGTGTCCTCTTCAATGTAATGTGGATGTCCTCTTCGTATGCTACCTACGTAATCCAAACTTAACCCATGTCATTTGCACCTGCAGTTATGGCT
This sequence comes from Pedetes capensis, assembly GCA_007922755.1. NCBI lineage: Eukaryota > Metazoa > Chordata > Mammalia > Rodentia > Pedetidae > Pedetes > Pedetes capensis. The sequence goes on from VMDO01021374.1 coordinate 29,238, forward strand.
GTCACAGACACTGAAATCCTTGCGTAGCCCAGCTAAGAGAGTAGATTTTCACATGTATTTGCTGAACAGAGGAATAAGGCAAAAGACTCACTGAAGTGCAGAACATGAGGTGATTTTTCTTTGTGGTCTATAGTACTTCACTATTACAAAGAAAAAAAACCTCATCAATATAAACATTATTCAAGAAGTCATAATGTTTAAATTCAATACACTATGATTCTTTATTTGAGCATCCTTAATTTTTCATATCTCTACTTGTTATAATGTGTTTCCAAGAAGGGCCCTGCAGCTGTAACATTGTGGCATCTGATCCCCTTAGAACTTGGAAGTAAGCAGGGGTGGGCCGTTAATTACTTGGATGGGAGACCACTTGGAACTACCAGATGTTATAGGCTTGGGAAAAGGACCTAGCAGCCCACTCCCCAGAACAATCAGCCACTGAAAACCTATGAATAGCAGAGAAGCACTACAATAGTTCCAGCCATGGTACAATGTCAGGGAGTGTTTTGTCTGTTGTACATAGGGTCACTATAAGTGTATACAGGGCACCTAACAACAATGACAACATTACCAAGAATGGAATTCCTAGGACTATTTTTCTTTCAGGTTTAAAAGCTACCTTTTCTTTATTTTTTCCTGTTTCTCAAGCACTTAAATTGCAAGTAGCAACTAACAAAGGTTATTGAGAATCTGATACGTGTAGAAGACTTTGTTACATCCTACTAAAAATGCTTAGAGCAGTACTTCCCAAAAAAGGTATCTATAGTTGCCACCTGCACTTTCTTACCATCATTCTCTTTTTTACCCATTACAATTAGCCCTCAGAACTAACCACTCTGCTGACATCATTCTTGTCAATGCCATCAATTCCTTCCCTCTCACAAAGTACCTTACCTTTACATGCTTCTTATCTCAACAGGGTTTGTCACAACATGATCCACAGGATCTCTGGACCCTCCCCATACCCACAACATGTACTTCTCAATATATCTTCCTAATTCCTCTCCATCTCAGTAAAAATCACTTCCCCGTTCCACAGGTCAGAAACCTTGAAGCTATACTTCCATTTCTCTCCCCTCACCTCCTGCATTCAAATGAGTAAGACAAAGTTCTGTTAGTTATTCCAACAAAATATGCTCTTAGCCTCTTTCCCCTCATCTCCACTGCAATCCTATTAGGGACATACGTTCATCAAACCTGTTTTCTGACTGAACTACTACTATAATACCCTCCTCGCTGGTCGACCTGTTGCCTGCTTTTGCCCTCTGTAATCCATTCTAAATGTAAACAAAGTTTCCCACTTCCCCCCTTAGTAGTATGTTCATTTTTACATAAACTCACTGCCTAACTACTTACCATGGCCCATGTGCAAGACTCTTGTCACCTTCTCCCAGCAAGCTCTCCTACTTCTTCTTTTCCTAACCAATGTCTTCAATAAATTAATCTTTACAATATAGGGCCATGGGCTTCTTTCTGCATCTACATGGATATACTTCCATGGGAATTTGTACATTATTCAGGTTTCATTTCAAATATTACCTCACCAGAAGATCTTTCCCTACCTATCCAATCTTAAAAAGAATTTTTACTCCTTTCCTGTCATATACATTTCATTGATTTTATAATATTTATTACAGCAATAAAATGAGTTTTAACCTTGGGCATATATTTTCTTGCTACTTTATTGCTTTTCTTGTTATGGGTCTAAATTAGAACTTACCAAAAAGGCAAGAAATTGTGCTATTGTTAACTTCTATGTACTGTGGTCTACGAGAGGCACTGGCAAACCATAGCATCTGGGCTAATTCACACCACTGCCTTTTTTTTTTAAACCCAGTTTTGTTGAAACACACCCACATTCATTTATTAGGTAGTCTACAGCTGGAATAACAGCAGAGCTGAGTAGCTGCAAAAGAGGTTGAATAGCCTCAAAGCAAAAATATTACTATCTGACCATTTATAGAAGTCTGCCAACTCCTGCACTAGGTCTAAGGGAAGCTGCTGAGGCCAGTAAGTCCATTGCAAACAAACAGAACCCCAAAACAACTATGTAGTCAAGGATCAAACATGTCAGAGCCTGAGTTAGGGTAGAAGCATTAGACAATAAGAGAAGTAGGGAGATCATTCAGAGATAGACTGTAAGATTTTACAACTGCCTGGGTGTAAGGAATAAAAGAAAGAGAGTAAGATGACTCCAGGGTTTCAAGTTTGGGTGAGAGAATGTTGGTGCCATTAATGAAAACTGGGATAGAAAGAGAAGAATGTAATCTGGAGAGAGGACAATGAATATGACAGTGGACATAAGAAACACAAGATGCCACCAGCCCACTGTAGCAGAGGTGGCAGGCAGATAGCGATCTAAAGCTTAGGATAGTGAATGAGACTAGAAAGCTGCATTCCAGATTTGTATTTGCAAAAATGATAACAATGTTTGAAATTATGGGAGTAGGTAAAGACTCAAGGAGAAATTTTTATAAATGAGATATTCAAGTACAGGACTTTAAGAAACACATATATTTAAGGATGATAGACTAGACAACAAAGAAAAATTACTCATTTAAGAAAAAGAAATTACAGTAGTCTCCAAAAGAAATGGTTTTAAGTCTTAACTACTCAAATAAGTTGAATATATAAAGTAAGAGGGGAATGAGTGTTTCATATGTTTTATTTACAATTATATACATATATACTCATGCATATAGAATTCTTAAAGGTTGAAAAAATTTAACACCTTATATTTGTCAGTATAAAGTTGTGACTACTATACCAGTGGCTCAAATAACAGTAGCAGACAATGTGAAAATTAATTTCTCCCTTATGTGGCATCTGAGCAGGAGCACATAAGGGCTGATATGGCAGTAACATGGGGGTGGTGTTGAGAATCAGGCTCCTTCCAGCTTGTGTTCTGCCACTCTTAACAAGCATCTTCCATTATGTGGGCTATAATGGCTGTTCTGGTTTCTGCCATCAAGTCCTTATTCTAGCTAGCAAGAAGAGGGAATGGAAAGTAGAGGGCATCCATTCTTTCTTTTTATGGGTACAACCCAGATATTGCAGACATCAGTTCTGCTCATATCCCATACCCACAAATTAGTCACATGACCACTCCAGCTTCCAAAAGAGCTGAAACAGGTTGTCTTTATTTCATTGACCATGTGCCCAGATAAAATATTTGAGTCTATTTTCCACTAAAAAGGGTAAATAGATACTGGGGAGAGCAGGAAGTCTCTGTCATATACTACTCCATTGTGGAGGGGGGAGAAGATTCCCAAAGCACAGGCAACAAAATAGAAAATATACAAATACTATTATATCAAACTCAGAAGATTCTGCACAACAAAGGAAACAACAAAGTAGACAAATTATAGAACAAGAGAAAATATATGAAAACAATTCATCTGATGAAGGATTAATGTCCAGAACATATACAGAGCTCAAAAAATTTAATGTCAAAAAAACAGTAATTCAAGGTAAAAATGGGAAAATGATATATATATTTCTCAAAAGAAGAGATATAGATGGCCAATAAATATATGCAAATGTTCATATAACTAGCCATCAAGAAATGCAAATCAAAACAACAATGAGATATCTTTTCACTCCAGTTAGAAAGGCTTGTAAAAGAAACAACAACAACAACAACAACAACAATAATAATAACAACAACAACAACAACAGTTGCTGGCAAAGATATGGAGAAATGAGATTCTCATACAATGTTGGTGGGAATGTAAATTAGTATAGTCATTATGGAAAACTGTATGGAGATTCCTCAAAAAAACTAAAAGTAGATCAGCCATATGATCCAGCTGTCCTGCCTCTAGGTGGACATCAAAAGGAAATGAAATCAGCATAACAAAGACATATCTGCATTCTCATTTTTATTGTGGCACTATTCATCACAGTCAAGAGAGAAAATTAAACTGGGTGCCTGTTGACAAATGAGTTGATAAAGAAAATATATTGTACACACACACACACACACACACACACAATGGAATATTATTCACCTATAAAGAATAATGAAATGCTGCAATGTGCAGAAAAATGGTTGGGCTTGGAAGAGATTATATTAAGTGAAATAAGCCAGACACAGAAAGACAAATGCCACACGTTCTCTCTCATATTTAGATGTTAAAAAAATGTTGATCTCCATGTAGAGTAGTGATTACTAGAAGCTAAGAAGAGTAGCAGGGAAAAGAGGAAAAGGTAGTCTGGATGATGGGTTCTAATGTATAGTTAGAAATAAAGTCTGGTGTTCCATAGCATAGTGGAGTGGATATAGTTCACAACAAAGTATTACATATCTTGTGGAGATCTAAAAAAGAAGATATTGAAGACTCCAAGTAAAGAAATGATTAGGAGAAGAAAATGGTAATTACTTTGTTTTGATCAGTGTTTATTGTATGCTTGTGTTGAAACATCACATTGCACCCCACTAATATGTGCAGTTATTACATGTTAGTCACAAACATTAAATTTTAAATACACATTAGTTACTTGATAATTAATTTCCATTAACTATAACAAAGAAATGAAAATTTCAACAAGACACACGTTTATCACATTGACAATAATAAAAAATTGTAGCATGATATTCTCAGGCAAGGATGAGTAACCCACTGCTATGATTTGAATGTGTCCCCCAGAATTCATGCATTGGAAACTTAATCACCAATGTGCCAGTGGTAGGAGATGGGATGTAACAAGAGGGTTTTATATCAAGAGGCTCTGCTTTCACGAAGAGGACATTATGTAAAGTGCCGACAGGAGTGGGCTCACTCTCTGTGTTCTTGGTGTTCACTCTCTATGTACTTAGTCTTCCACCTTCCACCATGTGATGCTACAGCAAGAAGATTCTTGCCACATGCTGGCACCCTAATCTTGGACTTCTCAGCCTCCAGAACCACGAGCCAACAAATTTCTGATCATTCTCAATCACCTTCTTTTAGGTATTCTGTATGTTGTTGTTAGGTACCATTGAGTCATGTCCAACTCATGGCAACTCATATAGGGTTTTCAATGGCTGACTGTTTCGGGATTGCTTAGAGAGTGGATTGCCACATCCTTCTCCCATTTTTGAGGTACTGGGAATCGAACTCTGGACCTCTGAGATGCAGAGTGACACTCTGCCAACTGAGTTAAATCCCAGCCCCAGCATTCTTATAGCAACACAAAATGGACTGAGACACTGCCCATCCCTATACCTCCATCCAGTCCAGGCCACCTCACCATCTCATCTAGACTGCAAGTTTCTCTCTGACCTGCCCCCTGCTTCGAGTCTCATTATTCCCATTCATCCTCCAAACTATTTTCAAGTGATCGTCAAGAAAATCCAAATCGATATTGGCCTAAATTTTCCATGAGAAAACAAGGCCATGATTCTTGACATGATGTGAGATCTTATAGATCTTCCCCGTTACCCTATATGATTACATATCAGCTGTCAGGAAAGACTTATAGTTTCCCTAACAAATCCTAAAGTTTCACACTTGTGCTGTTGCTGTTTGCTCAGCTTGGACGGCTTTCTTCTTTTTCCCTTGACAAATACCTTCTCATCTCTGGAATCAACTCAAATGTAAGTTTTGCAAATTATTTCTGGTATCTCCTTTTAGCACATATAGACTTGATTTCCTCAGCTGTGCCCCTACTGTACCCTATATATATATTTTATTAATTTATCACACATTTTTTGTTTTGGTTTGATATAAATTGATTTTTTTGCTTTGTCTATCTCATTCATTAAGAAATTAAGCTTTTTGAAATATGGATGGAGTTGTACCATTTCTTTTTCATAGTCATTTTAGTTACCAAAGTCCCTGCCCAGGTCAGGCCCCTAAGTCAGTGTTGCTGGTGAAGCATCAGGACCTATCTGATATCTCTAAAGTGTCTCTAAATCCTGAATTAGTTTTCAAAGGACCAATCTTACTGAAGGCTCATAGGAAAAGTGTACTAGACATAAGTTATCCCCACGCCGTGGCATTCGAACATTGTCCTCCTAGACTTCCATTAAGCAAAACAAAAACAAAAAACATAATACTTTTCTTTTTTTTACGTTTCAAGAGGCCAAGTACTATACTATCCTTTAGTCTGCTTCCAAATTTCAACCCTTAGCCATGCCAGCAAACCTAAGAGATGAACTAGCTGGGCTAGAGGTGGCACACACCTGTAATCCCAACGGCTGGGGAGGTGGAGGCAGGAGGATAGCAAATTGGAGACCAGAGACAGTCTGTGTAACTTAGCGAGACCCTGTCTCAAAAAGAAAAAAAAAAAAAAAAAAAAAAAA
>VMDO01021375.1:0-35504 GCA_007922755.1 Pedetes capensis
AAAAAAAAAAAAAAAAAAAAAAAGCATTTTTTTTTGAGATGGGGAGGGGAAGTGGTCTCACTATGTAGCCCCTGGTGGTCTTAAACTAGTCATCCTCCTGCCTCAGCCTCCTAAGTGCAGGGGTTAAAGGCATGAGCAACCATGCCCAGCTCATATTCAATTTTTGCATGACAAGAGTGCTTTGCAGGGAGGCAGGGATGGGGGAAGGCTAATCAATGGCAACTAAGTTGCAAGAAGTTATGGTATGTTCTTTGCCCAGTTATGGTGGTTACAGAGATTGACTGTGTACTGTGTATCTTTGTATCTTAAAAAGCTAGAAGAAAGGATTTTGAAAGTTTTTGACATAAACAAGTGATAAGTGTTTGAGGAAATAGCTATGTTTACCCTGATTACATAATATATACATGACATGGTACCCTAGTAATATGCACAGTTTTGTTTGTTTTCATGTGTTATTTTAAAATAAGTTTAATTGGAAAAATGAAAAATTAAAAAAGTACTCAGCTATTCTAGTGTATATTTCTAGGGAATAATTTTTGTTTTACGTATAAAATCCCTTCATGAACTTTCATTTTCTATAGAGCTATGGTGAGAATGTGATTGATAAATTTGAAATAAAAATTTAATATTATTAATCATATGAAGAAATGATGTGACATATTTCCATCCAAAGATGGGGCGAATTCTCTCTGCTTCTTCTACAAAGTGATATTAAACAAAGGATCTTTGGAAGGAAAAGCTGTCACCTGAAAAAACTGATAAGTGTCAGACAGTTTATACAGTGTCACGTAGCTTACCTAACTCTCTGACCTGAAAGCCATTCTAGATGGTGCAAAACAATGAACGCAGCGAATTCGCAGAATTACAAAAGTTTTTAATGTTTAACTTTTATTTTTTTAGCTTGACGCATGTTTAGAAAGCATGTGAGTCAATTATTGTTTAATTTGTTGAAATCAGTGAAATAATACAATCAAAGGAGCTGTGTTTGACATTTGGAGATTTGAAAAAAAAAAGCCAAAGTTTTGATGACATTTTACTTTTTAATTGCCTATTACTTATTAAATTCATTATGATGATGATTATTATGGTTAGTTATTATTTCTGTTACAGCCTTTACCTGACACACACCACTTGATTTTCAAATATGTTAGGATTTAATGAGGACATTGTAATGAAAGTGCTTGTTGCTTGCTGTGTATCTCTTCCCCTACTTTTGGAACATGCATTCTAAATTTCTTTGCTATAAATAAAGGCACCTCTCAGACTGTTTTGTTTTTAGTAGGGCAGACTCTCACCACTGGCTTAGGTTATCTAGTTCAGCTGAATAACACCCTTCTCCTTGTTCACAGCAATAGATCTGAGCTGAAACAATGAAAGCCAAAACTCTTGCCAGAGAAATTGGCCATGGGAAGCTCTTTCCACTTGGGGAAATTATATTGGGTGTATGTGAGCTTGGAGCTGCCATGGGCTATCACAAGCAAATAGCTCACCTAAAAGTGAGGAAAACATAGAGAAAAACACAAAGTGAGTATGGAGAAAGTCAAGAAGTGAGTCGGTTACTATTGTTGGAGCTGTTGAATCCAGCAGAGCCTGAATCTACCTACTTCAGGTATTTTAGTATGTGAATTAATACATTCTCACTTTTACTGAGGATAACATGATTTTGATTTTAGCTAGTTTCAACCAAAAGAACCCTGACTAAGTAGGGTAATTTTGTTTATGAGCAACCTGCATGTTTCAGATGGATTTCCTTTTGTTCTGAAATAAGTCTGGAATATTAGGCAGGCTCACAGAATTAAAAATAATTTAATGATTTTGTTCTTTATCCAAGAAGAAAATGTTGCTTAAATATCTTAGATTTGACCCTGCAACTGTCTTAGCATGAGAAAAGCTCTACTAGAGCAAGAAAAGAGAGGTTAAAAAAAATCCTTAAAAATAACAGAGAGGAAGATTTACTATTTTTGTTTGTTTCAGGCAATACTAAATTATATAAAATCTCCTTAAGGATAGACATCTACAATATCAAAGGGGTGGCTGCAAAGTAGGCATTTATTTGACTAAACCTATTAGAATTGCATTCAGTTATTATTAATGCTTACTATATATTAAAAAATGAAAGTCATGGCATGCTAGTGTTTCTAAGGAATTTAATGCAATCTAAAAATGATCGGCCTGTTTGCTAAAGATTGACAAAATTCCCAGAAAACACCAAGAACATAAATCAGCAGGAAGAGCCTTCTTTTTCCTTTGACTCACACAAGCACCTTCTACAAAAAGGCATTTAAATGCAAAGATCTGAGCTCACTTTATTCACTCTGAGCCTGCTGCAGCAAACCACCACCTCTCACCTCAGACGATGTTTAAGAATATGCATCTTGTTAGAATTCATAGATGTGGCCCAAATCTGGGCAAGACTCAGGATTTCTTAGCCCTTGGAATCCTGTAGAATGAATACCATTAAAAGAATGTGTTCTTTTTGAACCAACTATCTCTTAGGTATTTATTTCCTAATCGTCTTTTTCTGACACTAACTGTTGGCCAAAAGCTGAAGCCAATCAAAAGCCACATGGAAGAGAGATCTGAAGCATAAAAAGAAAACACAGACATTATGCAGGGCAAACAGCTCAAAGAGTTTCTCTACTAAGGCAGCCTAGCCATATGGCCAGTTTGGCCTAGAGTCAAAATCATAGTTGTAAAACCATAGCTATGGCAGGGAAGATGCACAGGCTACTCGTGTTAGAATGACTGTACTGTCACACCAAGAATGGGGCCAGCCAGATGGTTCAGGGGGACCCAGACAGAAATTCCACAGTGGGAAGATGGACTTCGGCCCCATTTTACCTTTCTAGACTCAGCTCCTTGCTCCCCTCTGTTCCAACCACACTAGACTGCTTGTTGGCCTTCTTTCATGTGATGTGCTTTTCACATCTCTGTCTTTGATGACACTGGTCCTTCTGTCTGGAATGACCACCTCTTTGCTCTCCTTCACCCCTATCAAAGTCCTAAGCATCCCGCCCACCTCTCTGTGCTTTCATTTCCAGCCCTCCAGCATGCTCTGAACTACTTGGGGTGCCATGAGAATCCACTCCCTCCTATTTTGCCTCCATGTCTCCACATAGGCTGGTTTTTCTTTTTCTTTCCTGTCTTCTAGCCTCTTCTTGATCTTCCCAATCTATTTTTCTAGTCACCTCCTCCTGAAAGCCTTCCCTGATCTCTCATTCCAGAGTGTAAACCCTGCTCCAGGGTCCTGGTACTTACTTCATCAGCTCCCACACCCCTGCCAGCATCGCTAAGCTCCACATGGATCTCCCCTGTATGCTTGAATACCTTTCAGGTTGAGACCATGCTTCAGCTGGCTTTGCCTTCCTATACCCGTGGCTAAGCAGGAATGGTGGGTGGAGAGATAGATGGTTAGAAGGAAGGAAGGACAACTTAACCCTTCAAGGCCCTATTTCAAGTCACTTCTTCTGGGACCCTTGGGACCCAGTCCTCTTTCACTTTACATGTATACATGTTTAAAAAAATCCCCACAATTTGTATGGCCTCTCTTTCAACAGAATGTAAGGACTTTGAGGTCAGGATTAAAGTTTCCTTCAATCTTTATAATTCTAAAGATGCCTTCTTCATTGTGGATACTCATTTATTTCTATTCCATAAATGTTTAAGGAAATTTATATAGTACTATGAGAAAAATGTGAAAGCCATTCCAACAAATCCTGAACTGGGCAGGAAAAGTTTCCTGGCTTGAGATATTAAAAGAGCTGATCCCTCAAGCCTAACTAGTAGGGTGGGATAGACATAGAGAAATGCTCACAGTAGTAACACTCACTAAAATTTACCTTACGCTTACTACAAGACATGGGCTGTTTTAGGTGCCTTATGTGTATCAAATCACCATTTATTAATGCTCAGTGAAACTTAAGCATGACTCCCATTTGACAGTGATAACTGTGTATCTGTAACTCAGGGGAGAAAGTTGGATCTGGTGTTTCGGATTTGTTCTGAGAGGTGGCAGAGAGAGCTTCACTTCATCAATCGCTCTCTCCCCACCCTCAAGTATTTTAAACCAAAATTATTTTAATTCCATTAACCTGTGATTTTGTAAGTTGAAAAGATTACTCTCTGAATTTGAAGATGTTTTCAATAAATAAGGAGCAGGTTTTCAGAGAGCAAAGAAGGAGAATCTAGTTAGTTTTCTCTGCTATCATTGTATTCTGATAGTAATGGCTACTGTTTCCCAAAGGACGGTGTGGATCCTACCCAAGGGGCTCTGTACACCTATCAGAGACTTTCCTGTCCACCTCCATTCCCCACCTTGCAAGAATATAGAGCAGACTAAACACAGAAAGATGGGAGAAGGACATGGCAATCCACTCTTGAGGCAATCCCTAAACAATCAGCCATTGAAAACCCCATGAGGGTCACTATGAGTCTGACATGACTTGACAACACCTAACAACAACAACAATAAACACAGAAAGAGCATAAACAGGCCAGTCCAGAAAACAATGAAATGAGGAGTTATTTGTTCAGCCTTCACTATAACCCCAAGAGGTAAGGCATTGTTTTCCTCATTTTAAAGAGGTTAACAGTGCTGCAAAGGAAGGTGGACAACTTGCCCAAAGTCAAACCATTAGAAAGTGGCACACTCAAGATTTGAATACAGGTTTGTCTGAGTCTCTGTTAACAATTAACTTAAAGGGTAGCCTAATGTTTCTACTACTCAACTGTTTTATGACCCCGAGAAAGTGATTTCTTCTCTGAAATGCAGTGTTTATTATGGGGGAAGAAATGAGTAGGTGGAATAACAAATTTGGGCCTGGCAGAGAATCTGGGTACTAAGACTCGAGGTGACTCTGATCTATGGTCTAGATCATATTCTTGACTCAAGGGCTGAATCCCTGAATGTAAGCATATAATGCAATTTCAGAGGCCTCTTGAGGAAGGGTATATCTGACCCACCTTGTGATCTCACAGGGTTGTTACCAGGAATAACTAATAAAAAAGCCTAGGACATGTCCAAGTGTCACAGTGACAGATGTGACTACACATAAATTAGTCTTGCAGAAAGCTACTTGCCTGGGGTCATCATAAATTTCTGATGGCGCAACATAAGACTGATTGTATTTACTTTTGCTGTCTGTCGGGTAGAGGAGTATGATAGGCCAGTAAAACGATTTAGTTGGCTGGTAAATTATCTGCAAGATTGATTAGAAACAGGAAGCGAGCAATTGGCAAATTGTCAATGCACAGAAAAGAATACTCAATAACTAGATCCAAAGATTAAATTAATTTAACACAAGGGCACCATTTCAAGAGGATGTTTCATTGAACCCTTGTGATATTATTTGGACTGAAATTTGTGTGTGTGTGTGTGTGTGTGTGTGTGTGTGTGTGTGTGTGATGCACAAAGGTAACATGGTGCTCCTGTTGGCTCTCAATTCAAGATTAGGAATGCAGTAAAGATAATACACAAGGGACAGCAATCCTTACTGCTTATCATTCTAAAAGAGATCATTTTGTGGAAATTAGAAAGAAAACATCAGCCATGTAATAAATTACTCTGAATATTCCAAGAATTGGAAGCCGGCTGCTATTGTTCCCTCTTCTCATAAATGATGTGCCTAGATTATACCATCACTCTAACATGATTATGTATGCAAATGATGTAGACAGTTGTACAATTTACAATTTGGCTGAAATTGTTAAAGAACTGGCAAATGGACTTTGACAAATTGCAATTTGAGGTTTTAAAAATGAACTTTTATCACAGAGCAAGAAAACAACGGATATTCAGCTGTGCTTATGTAAATTCCTGGAGCACCATACAATAGATACGTAATTGATGCGCGCTCAATGACATTTTTAAAATGAGAATCAACTCTTCACTCTGGTTGGGAGATGTATTACTCAAATATTGCTCTGGTTGAATCAAATATTGGATTAATAGGGAATTATCATATATACCACACATGGATTACCAATTTTAAAAGAATTAGACCACAACAAAATACATTTAATTTAATATTTCTTTGATGAGTCAGAGGGCACTTCAAGATCTTACTGTGCCCCCAGGTCATCATTATGAACCACTATTGATATTGGTGAGCTTGGGAGATGGTTAATGAAGAGATCTGGTCAGCAGAACACAGGAAAACAGGGAGTCTGCTGTTTTTAGATATTTATGTCAGGGCGTTTCCCTTTCAATTTTGACCTCTTTATGTCCCCAGGGAAGCTTATAGTTCACTATTCCTTGCTTATCCAGGCCAGAGCTTGGTTACATCATAGAAGGTTTTTCATTCAAAGATTCTTATAGGCATCTGTACTCCTCTCCTTTTTTTTTTTATCATGTAGTCAGTATTTTTTCTATTAAATATATCTATCACAATTTTCCTTCCTCTTTCCTTCTCCCCCATATATGGCTGCTATCTTGATATATATATAGTCAGCCTTCTCTATTCATGGCTTCTGCATCTGTTGTTTCAACTAGAAATTAAACACACACACACACACACACAAACACACATACACATATTGTGCCTATACTGAACATGTATAGACTTTGTCCTTGTCATTATTCCCTAAATAATACAGTATAATTATTTGTATAGCATTTACGTTGTATTTAGCACCTAACAACAGCAACAAAGAGATGATTTATAGCATAGAGGAGAATGTGCGTAGGTTATATGCAAAATCTACACTATTTTATACAAGGAGCTTGGATATCCTCTGATTTTAGTGTCCAGAGTGGGGGCCTAGAACTGGTCCCCCATTGATACCAAGGACTGTACAACTAAACAGAATGCTTTGTTGTTGTTGTTGTTAGGTGCTGTGGAGTCGGTATCCGACTCATAGCGACCCTCATAGGGTTTTCAATGGCTGACTGTTTCGGGATTGCCTTGGGAGTGGGTTGCCAGGTCCTTCTCCCATTTTTGCGGTGCTGGGAATTGAACTCCGGACCTCAGAGACTGCAGCGCAGCGCTCTACCAACTGAGCTAGGAAGTATCTATTTGCACGAATTGTAAAAAAGAGAATTGGACAGGGCCTCTATCTTCCAAGGTTTACTATTACACATACGTTGGTACGTATATAGAAAAAAGAGCTGTAGAGAGCATTCAAGAAACTTAAACCCAAACAAAAGAGCCAGTAAGGCTCAAAGGTTTACGGCTCAGGCACCATGATTCACAGATTTAGGGCTTCCTACAACCAAGTAAATAAGACTAACTTCAAGTTTACTATTCTGTTACTGCTTTTTTTGAAGTATAAGTTATTCACTTTCCTCTTAAATTATAGGGCACAAAATTAGACTGTAGTAGGCTGTTTACCAGTGTAGGATATAATAAGAAGGTTACTTGTGGTTTCAACATTTTGTTTTCTAGCCAGAAATATTTCTAACAGTGGCTGGTTAGTTCATTCAGTTAGCAAATAGGTAATAATGAAGTCAAAAGAGTGAGTGCAGTATTCTGTGGGCCAGTTGGTTGCACTGGTTTCATAACTATAAGACTAGATGTTAACGTCTGATGCCAATGTGAGTCAGCCACCTTGGAAATAAAAGTCACTCACTAGAGGGACAAAGCCAGTGTCTAGCAAGCAATAACTGGGAAGTCAGTTTTGACATCAGGAAAAAAATCTAAGTAATACAAACTGATATACAGTAAGGACATCTCATCTACTAAGTTCAATTGGAAAACAAGAGAGAGGAGGTAAGGAAAGGAACCACTGCATAAGAGACAAATGGAGAGAAAACCCGGTACTGGCATGGAGAAGTGTAAGAGCCACTCTAATGTGGCAGGTAGGAATGTAAATTGGTACAACCTTTGGGATAATAATTTGATAAAAAAAAGAGCCAAATGTATGTCATGTCCTCTGTCTTCATAGCTCTATCTTGAGGCATGTACCCTACCTGTGGAACTATGGAAATGGCCACTTTCCTCCAGGACATTCTCTCCACTACTTCCTGAGTTTAATCGCCATAGGTGTCATGTTTGTATGACAGTTCCCTTTGAGGATGAACTGGGTGATTCCATTTTTGAGAAATGCATTGAAAAAAATTCCAGTAGAGAAAACAGAGTTTTGTTTCCTTAAAGACATTCATAACAATAACCAATGGTATCAAACAACAGGTGTATTCAGAAAAATTGACACCAAAATCACATGATTACTTTAAAAGGTGACATAAACAGTGTTTTAATCCTTCCAGTTTCCTATATTTTTAGAGGTTTTAAAAAATGAACATGTTGATTTTTGTAATCAGAGCAAATATTTACATGTTTAATAAGGCAATTTAAATAAAATGAAAAATGTTTGTATAATAGTATTAAGGGACAAAAGTCAGATTTAAAATTAAAAAGTATAGATATTATCTAGGTAAAATATGCCTAGTAGATGAAGTAAAAACAATATATTGTTATGAATTTTGGGCTGGGCATGGTGGTGCACACCTATAACCCCAGCACTTGGGAGATAGAGGCAGGAGGATTGCCACAAATTCAAGGATGGCATGGTCTACGTAGCGAGTTCCTGGCCAGCTAGGGTTACACTAAGGAGAAAAAAATGACTCTTACACAGGTAGCTATCTCGGGATGGTGGCATTATGAGTGCCCAGTCTAGTACTTTTCTGTAATTCCTTTAAACTATGTATTACTTTTATAACTAGAAAATGAATAAAATACTTAGGAAAGAAAATGTTATTTTACAAAAAGAGTCTGGGTAAAAGTGTGTAGATGAAACAGCAAAACTCTTAATATTACTTCTCCAAACAACTTTGAAATATTAAAATAACAGTAACACATCTGAAAGATTAATGTTTTTATTAGTCTTTAGCAATGAAATTACTATGTTTGTAAGCAAATAAGGTTCAAATACTGACAATTTCATATGGTTCAACCCAATGTACGAGCAGCAGTAAGTTGTTTGTTGTTAGGTGTGGTCGAGTTGGGTCCAACTCATAGTGACCCTATGTACAACAGAACAAAACACTACCCAACAAAGTGCCATGCCTGGCATTATTGTCAGTGCTCCTCTGCTATTCATAAGTTTTTCAATGGCTAATTTTTCGGGATTGTTTCAGGAGTGGACTGCCAGGTCATTCTGTTTTTGCAGTGTTGGGAATCAAATCGAGAGCCTCAGAGCACACAGAACAAACACTCTACCAATAAACTCCAGACCATTTGTAAGTTACCATATTGTATATTTTTATTTTTACTTTTGACTATTGTCTAAAGCCATACCACCCAGTGTCTGATCTTGTCAAATCTTGGCAGCTAAGCAGGGTTGGACCTGGTTAACTTGGATGGGAGACCACCTGGGAATACTGGGTAATGTAGGCTTGGGAGAAGGACCTAGCAGCCCACTCCTGAATTAATCAGTCATCCAAAACCCTATAAATAGCAGAGAAGCACTGACAATAGTGCCGGGCATGGCACAGTGTTGGATAGTGTTTTGTGTGTTATGCATAGGTCACTACAAGTTGGACCTGCCTTGATAGCACCTAACAACAACAACTTTTGACGATTAATTTTGCTCAGTAAAATTAAAAGCTCCAATTTTCTAGAGTAGCAATTCTTAAGCTTTTTTTGGTTTCAGGACCTGTTTACGCTCTAAAAAAATTTGAAGGGTTCTAAAGAACTTTTTTTTTTTTTTTGGCAGTACTGGGGATTGAATCCAGGGCTTCACTCATGCTGGGCAAGTGCACTACCACTGAACTACATCCCTATACCCTTCCAAAGAGCTTTTGTTTGTCTGGGTTATAGCTATATACTGAACAGTGAAATGCAGAAGTTAAAAATTTATTAGTTCATTTAACCATAAAATAACTAACCCATTACATATTAATCTAAGTAACACATTTCAATGAAATAATTTTATTTCCCAAACCAAAATAATTCAGTGAGAAAGTGGCATTGCTTTAGTCTGTTTGTAGTGCCATAACAGAGGACCACAGACTGGGTGTCTGGAAAGAACTTGGTCTCTGCACCCAGACTGATGTCCTAAATATCACGTCTCCAGAGGTAAGGAATGATTTTCCCTCATATGGCAGAAAAGAGTTAAGAATGCATTCACATAAGCCCCTTTTCTTTTCTTTTTTTCTCTCCCCACTTTTTTTTTGCAGGGCTGTGGATCAAACCCAGAGTCTTGCACATGCTAGGCAAGTGCTCTACCACTAAGCTACATCCCCAGTCCATAAGTTCCTTTTTAGTGGCATTAACTCATTCATGAGGGCAGAGCCTAAACACTCCCATTAGTCCCTACCTCCCAACACTGCTGTTTAGGGATTAGGTTTCTACACGAGCTTTGGAGATGACAAATTCAGACACTGTTTTACATTTTTGTAAGTCGCTGTCTAGTTTAATAGAATACAGCTAGATCCTCAGATGTGCTTCTGCATTCAATCTGTTAAAATATGATGTCACTGTACAGTTGTTAGAGGATGAAAGTGAAAATGCAAATTATCTCCTTGTATGAATATGTAAATTGTTTTGACCTCAGAGACCATAGGAAACCCAGGGGTCTCCAATGTACACTTTGAGAACCACTGCTCTAGAGCAAGGGGCACCTTTTTAGGGTCATGGCTCCCCTAAGAACCATGAATGTTCTCCCTTCTGTAAGACAGGGGCATGCACATGTATGCACACACATGCACAAACTGGTAAATAACTTTGGGGGCTCACTATACCATAAAGTCTACAGACACCACAGATTAAGAATGCTTTGCCTGGAAGGAAAGAGAATTATTCTGGTGCTGTTTGAATTCTGAAGTTCCTAGGGGAAGATCTTGCTTGGCTAAGGTGCTTGATAAATACTGCTGCCCAGAAAGAAATACAAATTTCAGCCAAATTAGATAAATATCTAAGATCACCAAAAGACAAAATGAAACTAAATGGAAGTAGTTGTTGGATCTGGTCAGCTGGGCCCTACCATGGACAGCAAAAGGGCAGGGAATAAGTACAAACTCTTTCATTTCTCCCCCTAAACTTTTCTTGTCCAAAGAATATAGCTGGCTACAATTCAAAGGCATGTTGGAAAAAAAAAAATATATATATATATATATATATTTTGGGGGTTAAAAAAACCCATTAAACTTTTTGATTGCATTGAGTTGCTTATCAAGGGTGTGTGAATAATGCCAGGAAAAGATACTTTTCTAAAAATCAATAAGTTGAAAGTGCTGTTTTAGAGTTGCTGTAGTTGTTGGTTGTGTTTCAGAGTTATTCCTATTGACCTGAATTCAAAAACAAGGTATTGATTTATAAAGTACCTTCAGTAAATAAATGCACATTCTTTCAGCTAACCCTAATAACCTGTAGCATACAGAACAACGTTCAGTTCAGTAGAGCTGCGCTTAGAGTGTCATGATTAATCCTTTCTAAGAGTAAGGAGGTTGCTCTTATGTGGGGGAACTATAGAGAAGGCAGACAAGAAAACCATGGAAAGAGGAAAGAGGTAGGAACATCTTAGCTTTCTTTCCCAAAAGATTCTTTCCAAATGTCATTTTGGTTTCCTGAGTAGTTGGGAGGCACAGATAACAAAACCATAGCCCTCCAATGCCTATATGATGACTCACAGAACTTTTTTCTTTTCTAGTACCAGAGAGGTGAACCAGGGCCTGTACATGCTTGTTAAGTGCTCTACTGCTGAGGTGCACCCTTGGCCCCTGTTTTACTTTTTTTGAGATTTTGGGACAGGGTATCACTATGTGTGCTGGCTGCCTCTGGTCTCCAAATTGTGATCCTCTAACTTCAGCCTCTCAAGGTTCTGGGACTATATGCATATATGCATATACCACCTCACCTAGTCCTTTTGGATTTAGCTCAGTGGGTAGAGCACTGCGCTGCAGTCTCTGAGGCCCCGAGTTCAATTCCCAGCACCCCAAAAATGGGAGAAGGGCCTGGCAATCCACTTCCAAGGCAATCCCAAAGCACTCAGCCATTGAAAACCCTATGAGGGTCGCTATGAGTCGGATACCGACTCGACTGCACCTAACAACAACAACAACAACCTCAGCCTCTCAAGGTTCTGGGACTATATGCATATACCACTTCACCTAGTCCTTTTGGAATTCTCATACTTTAGGGCTCTACTCAGCTTTCCTGTTGAGAGTAAATGATAAATACAAGCAGAAAGGCATCTTTTTGGTTGACTGTTGTGTCCATTCTAGAGAAACAGAGGATGAGGTATATGATGGCTGGGTTTAGAATGAAAGCCCACATGAAGACTGTGCTACAGATTGGTTCTGCTCTGTCTCACCTTGCCATTATTATTATTAGTAGTATTAGTAGTAGTAGTAGTAGTAGTAGTAGTAAATGCATTAACAAGTAATGTATTTTATTTTAAGGAGAAATATAAAAATGTATGGACAAGAATGTTTGTCATAAAAGCAGCAAAATGAAAGCAAAGTAAACATCCATCAAGATGAATTATGTAGCCAGGTGTGGTGGTTCACGCTTGGAATCCCAGCATTTGGGAGGCTGAGACAGAAGGATCACAAAGCCAGAAACTAGAGACTAGCCTGGACTACATAGTGAGACTCTCTCAAAACAAACAAACAAACAAACAAACAAGCAAAAAGATACACAAACACATGCAAATATTATGTTATAGCCTCACAATGGAATGCTACATGTATTTAAAATAATAGTACAGTCTATATTCATCAACATAGAAAAATATCCAAAATATACCATCAAGTACAAAAATGATTACTAAACAATGAAATAAAAAAATACAAGTTAAAACAAGGTATTTCTTACCTATCATTAAGAATGAAAAATGATTGATTCACCCTGCCATTATTTGTCAGCCACAAATATTGGTTGAGGTGACCATATTGCATTAAAAAAAAACCCTACTTCCTTCAAAACCATTTTCTACCAATTGCAGCTCACTTGTCCTCTTCACTGTGTAGGTAAACACAAGCTTGAACAGAATATGGGAAAGTAGGGTTTCTGGGCATTGGGCTTCTTTCTCGACTTTTGTTGAGGTCAAAGCGCAATGACACTGAACAGAGTCATTATGAAGTGGTCATACACTCTAAGGGAAATTTATCCACTTTTTAAAAAAGCATACAGGACAATATAACAACAAGAGGAAATCAAGTAGGAGAAGTAAATATACAAAATAGGGAGAAGTTCACCTGTGTGGGTGATGAAGGCAACATGCTATATACCAGGAAAAAATCTACTTGGAGGTTCCTGGGGTCATCCAAAGAGTAGGACCTAGCAAAAGCCCAAGGGCTTGAATTTAAATTCTGAAGAAACTAATTTTTAAATAACTGAGTTTTCTATTATTTTGCAAGGTTATTATTTTATTTAAATAGATTTATTCCTTCAAAGTACATTTTTCAGGGTAACATGACTCTCCTGTTGGTGGTACAGGGAGATGTTTTGGTAACCAGAAGCCTTAGGAATGGGATAGTGGGAGGGAGTTGGCAAGTAGATGGGGGTCTCTTCCAAACCTGGCTTCCATCAGAACAATCTTATTGTTCTATTTTTATATATTGAGGTTACAAGTAAGATTTTATTAGGAAAAGATTTCTGCCGCTAAAACGATCACAATGGAAGGCTGAAAGTCATTGGTCTGGGGAAATTATGTTTAGACTGAAACAGACTCTGAACATTAATAATTGTTCTACAGGAACCCAGCAGGTGACTTCTCTTTAAAGTTTTGAATTTTCCATGCTCATTGTATAAAAATCATAGAGAAAGCAGATAAGCAAAAAGAAAAAAATTAGTAAAAGCATACATGATTCCATTACCCTGAGCTGTAAACATTTGGTGACTATCCTATTGGCCTGAGTTTTCTGTGTATACTTATATATCCGTTTTTTTTCTTCTTTTTAAATGAAAATGAGATCAGAAATTTTATAATTTTTGTTTGGTCACTTAATTTTTTAAGCACTGTATTATGAACATTTCCTATGCCAATGAATATAAAATTACATCATATTTTATAAAGGCTGCCCAGGATGCTAGTGTGCAGATTTTATCCATTCCTATCAGGTATCTAGCTTATCCATCACCTTGATGTGAGGCATTTGTTCTGCTGTTATGAACACCCTTAATATGAACATTCTAGATAGCTACACAGAGAGAGTTTCTGACCTGGTATACCTTGCCATACTGGTAGAGTGTAGGTGAGTGACAGGTACGTAGCAATATGGAGTCTCTCAGATCATCTGCTGATCTGTCCCCAACACTTATACCTTGTCAAGTGGGGTGGTGATCTGCCTCTAGTGTTTACCTTGAAATACTCAAAAACATGCTTTCTTCAGTGACTCGTAATGCTAAAATTCTTGCCAAGCATTGATTGAGAGTAGGAGTTACAAATGTGCCCTTGGCAGCCAGTCCAGCTGACTTTGGATCGCAGTGCCACAATCTACCTTCTGGGGAAACCTGGGTAAGTGATTTTGTTTTTGTCCATCTAATTTTCTTCACTTATTAAGAGGAGGTAAGGATAATATCTGCCTCTTAGTTATCATGTTGCTTAAGTAAGTTAATATATGTGAACACTTAAAATAATGTTAGGTACCCAGGAAGTAACTTGTTATTGTTAGGTGCCACTGAGCCGGTATCCGACTCATAGTGACCCTACACACAACAGACAAAACACTTTGTCAGTGTTTCCCTGCTATTCATAGAGTTTTCAATGGCAGATTGGTTTTTGGGAGTGGGTTGCCAGGTCCTTCTCCCAATACTACAGTATCTGGTGTTCCCAGGCGGTCTCCCATCCAAGTACTAACCAGGCTGGCCCTGGTTAGCTTGGAGATCCTGTGGGATCGGATGCCACAGTGCTACGGCTGCAGGCTAGGAAGTAATAGAAAATGTTAATTATTACTATCCTTGTACTTTTTGACTATTTGGAAGCTGGGATGGTTTCTGATCTGAGAGATACAATATGACATTTGAATTCCTGTAGCTCTGAGCCTGTCTGCATGGAAAAGGATGCGGCTTTCCAAATGATGTGACAGGAGAGGGATTCTTTTGCCCTCAAGATGGGCCTGAGGGACTAGATCCTGGAACCTTTGATTATTCCAGATTGCAAAACAATAATAGCCATTTTCACTGTGTGTCATGAGTTGAAAAGGCTTGAGAAGCACAGTCCTGAGCTTTGTGCTTATTGCAGATTTCACTTTAAGACTTTCTACCTCTGCAAATTTTACTTCTCTCCTTTTTTCTCAACTTTAAGCACCAATTGTTTGGCAAACAATCACATCTAACCAGACTCTGAGCTGACCTACCAGTGCAGGGAGAAGGAGATCAGTTTTCAATAGTTTTCTGAGGTAACTTCAATAACATATTGCAATATAATATGATAATTACCACTTTTTAGAGACAGAAAAACAAGTTAATAATCCTTACCTACATATCATGTGACTCTCTTGTTTTCCAATAGTTGGCTAGTCTCTGCAGTTTGGGAACATTTGAGGGGAAAACGTGTGACATTGAGAATTGTGTTCTGCTAAAGCCTGAAGGCATATTTAAAACATTGGTGACATTTTTGTGAGCAACCATTTTTCTGTCTTTCATTTTAGTCACTATTTCTACTCACCTTGAGTAGAAATGGAGTTTATAGTCTTTTTTTTTATGGGTCTGGATCCCATTTTTGCTCTAGTTGAGTGCAGATACATGTATCAAATTCTGCCTGAAAATCAGCTGTCTTCTCAACTTTCAGAAGATGGCTCTTCTATTCCTTCCATAAGCTCCTTTAGTCTTTGTTCTTTGGTCCAATCTGCAAGCCATCTGTACCCGTGATTATTAAGAACATATTTACTGAGATTTCACAACTGTTTAATAGATATGTATCATATTACATGTTTGATACACCTCATTAAACATGTGATTCAATTGTTATTTATGTAACATTCAGTAAACACAGAGACCCCTTGGCCTAGATGTTAACGATGAGAGGCAGGACCCCAGCTCAGGATCAGTATCCTCTTTGTCCTGTAGGAACTGCTCCAATATAGCCTAGTACTTTGTCTTTAACTCTTCAACACTCCAACTCAAACGGGTTTGGGCAAAAGATCAAAGCTGGGACTGAAGCTGCAACTGTAGCTTATGGCTTGAGCTACCATTGGCGCTACCAGTCTGGATGCAATCCATACTTTCTTCACATCCTCCTGGCAGTAGTGCTAGGTGAGAGTCACGGAGCATCCTGTCTTCCCAGACATACCAGTGTGACTATTATTGTCTTTCAGTGACTTCAGGTATGGCCATCAATACAATTCAACGCAAAGGAGAAGGATTCCAAGAACCTCCCAGCTTTTCTTTTATACCAGAACAGTTGCATCTGGAGCCTTTAAATCAGGGTCCTCAACCACTTGTCACAGACTGGTGCTGTCTGTATTTACATCTGTATTTGTAGCCACTCCTCATCAACTGGCATTACATCTGAGCTCTGCCTCCTGTCAGATCAGCATCTTCCCCAACCCAGTGCATGGAAAAACTGTCTTCCGTAAATCCAGTCCCTAGTGCCCAAAAGGTTGGGGATCGCTGCTTTAAATAACCTAGATGCCCATCAGGCCATTCTCAGAAGTCTGTCTACATTGCCCTTGAATTTCTCCAGACTCCAAGACTCTTGGCTCATGGCACAGACCTCACTGTGTGTAACCTAGTTCATGTCTCATGTGCAAAAGATCCCTTCGCTGTTTCAAGAAAATAATGATACACCTGAATACTGTAGAGGGAGGCCAAAGATAGGAAGTACATGAAACACAAGGGCTTTTCTTAAATGGAAAATTTCTGGCATGAGCTTCTCATCCCTGCCAGCTTCACTTTCTCCTAAAACAGAGCTTCAGAAAAACATTCCTCCATTCAAATGTTTGAGTCTTTTTTTTTCTTACTTTTTTCAAGGTTTCCAGGATTCAGGGAGGAAGAATTCCAAAGAACTTGCAGCAATTTCTCTATTAGAAAAGTTCTCCTTTTAGAAGGCCCCACGCTTAGCCAAACAAGTGATCACAAACTATGGAGCTGAAATGCTTTCTGTTGAGGGGGCAGGAGGCAATTTAGTTCTTAGTTCTTTGCCATAAATAACGGATTAAAAAGCTTAGCTGATGCTATAAATTAAAAATGTGAAACTAATTATACCAGCCCCATAAAAGTGAAACAATCAATTCATAACCCAAGTATGTGATGTGGAAGCATCTACTGGGTATGACAGCTTGAGAGATGTAGAGGGGACCAAGTAATCCTACAAGAATCCATCCTCCAGCCCAGAACCACAGGCCCACTTCTGCATGGCAAAACAAAACAGTAGTAGCTCTGTTGTTCTCTCTACCCATTCTTCATGACAACAGTTCCATCCTTTCTCCACCCTTTCCATGCAGGCCCATTACTGAAAAGAAAGGCTCACCCACACCAGCAAGCACAGCTGTACTTTTGCCAATTCAAACCAGATGGGTCTGGAAGGCAGCTGTTGCCAAGACTATAATTCAACCGGGAATTCCTAAATGTTTCAACCAGCCATTTAATAACGTTCTAGCTGGAGTTTTCTGCCTGTTCTAAATATATGAGTGAGGCTAACTTGGTTGGACCCTGCAGTTTCAGCAGAGTTCTCTGTATTGCTCAGTAGATTGTTTCCTTCTGTTTTACATGGTCTCATACTCAACATATCATAAGCTGCCTGTGGTTTCTCCACCCCTAGCTTGTCCTCTCCCTGGTGGAAGAATGAATCACTGTTCACAATTCTTTATGTCCTCTGCATTTGAGAATTATAAATCTACAGGCTTTGTCTTGTGATTTTGCAGCTCTTCTCATTAAAGGTGCAGTGTATTTACTCATTGCATTGGTATGGGGCTGAATTGTGTGACTTGATTTGGCTAATGGAGTGTGTGTGTGTGTGTGTGTGTGTGTGTGTGTGTGTGTGCGCGCACACGCTGGTTCTAGACTGAGGGATCAACAGATAGTGTACTTTTCTGTCTACATTCTTATGCTCTGTGGATCTTCCATGTAATAAAATGCCCTGGACTGTAATGGGTCTTAAAAGAATGGGGAAAACTCAGCTGACTTGTACCTCCCTGCAACCTAGATCCTGGTCCAGCTGAGCTCAAATGGACATAGCAGAGCCAAACCAGGCCTACCACCACACAAGGGGAAAAGAAATGATTGCTGTTTTAAGACATTCAGTTTGAGGAATATTTGTTATACAGCATTATTATGACAACAGCTGACTAATACATTTGCTACCTATCTTTCCTAAACTGTCATGGGATTATGTTAGTTCCTTGCTTTATGACTTTTTGCTACATAAGGCAAATCCAAACTCTATCATGTCTTTCAAGGATCCCATCAAAACAACTTTAACTTAAGGGCCAGTTTCTCTACAAAACCTTCCTCAAATGGTGTGATTCCTCTCCTTTGGGTTTCCAGAGCACTTCTGTGATCTTCTGCAATAGTGCTTGTCATACTGGATATGACACGTATTGTATTTGTCTCTTTCAAAAGACTGTGAACTCCTGAGTGAAGAATCCGCCCATTCATTTTAGAAGTCTCAGCTCCTGTCTATGGTAAACAGACTGAATTTACTTAGCAATGATTATGGCCTGCCTGATTTCAATAGGAAATACTGACAGACCATCTGACCACAACAAGCTCAAATACTACCTGAGCGCTTTCATAAATGTAGTGCAGATTCCCTTGTCTCCTAGTTCAAGAGTCTTGGTTTACACAATGACCTGGGTTTCAGCAGGAGACACATAGTGGTGCAAATATCATTGAAGGTCATAAAGATATGTTGGCAAGCAAGGCCATGGCCCACTTAAATTCTCCCTTGGGATTTCAGCCTGATCCTTGCTCTAATGTTGACCCATGGCCATTGCCCAAACAGAAGGAACTCAAAGCAGGCTGGAGTTTGATTTTCTCAGTTGATTTGGTCACAGTTTTCCCCATAACAATGGTTGCTGTTTTCCCTGGGTTGCAACTGTTGCAGACGAGTCAGACAGAGCAGGGCTGTAGCCCTGGGATGGATGGATCGATGATATCGATCTTCAAGGTTCCATGTCATTTCCAGGGGATTTGCTAAAGAAGCTACTTATGTTCTTTTTTCATTTTCACCAACTCATTACCAGATGCTGCAGGCTTTGTACATCTCAGCAACACCTGAAGGAGTGGAATATGACTGTCGGATTTGAGTGCAGACACCTTCCTTGGAAATTAAACACAGGACAATGTGCAACTCACCAAAACCTGAGCCGAATGAGGAACTCAGGTCACACTGGCCCACAGGGGTTTGATATTTTTTGTTTTGTTTTAAAAAGGGCAGCCTGGCCCTACACTAAGCAATTGATCCCCTGGCTTAACTTTTAAATTAAGACCATTGTAAATTTGGGAACTTGAGAAGACATAGAGAGGACACCCATAATACTTTGCAAATGTCAAGTGCCTCTCAATGTTGGTTGCTTTTGAAAGGTAGCTAGGTTACAATGTACCCTGGTAATGAAAAAACCCCGTCAGGCCCACTCCATGGGGTTTCAGTCAATATACATAATATTATTGGTCTTTGCAAGGATTATAGGTTGTTTCTCTCTCAAACTCATAATAGGGCTATTCCCCCCCCCCCCACTGAAGGCAGAGAAGCCTCCCTGTTTACAGAGGAGGCCAGGACATTTTGGGGCCCCAAGGATGATCCAGACTTCACTTTGCATACTTCCCCCTGCTGGGGGCTTTGTAGCCAACCTAAACAAACAAATAAACAAAAAACAAAACAAAAACTCCACTAATCCTTTTAAGCCATAGATGCCTATAGATACTAGGACTAAAAAAGAAAGAAAGAAAGACAGAAAAACACTGATTAGTCCTTTATATCACCCACAAGTCACTTCTAGAGGATGAAAGTTATGGGTTCCTCCAGTTTTATCCCAAGCTTTTATGACATCCCATCCCTCCCACAAACCTATTTGGACCTTCAGCTTTTCCTTATTTCGTACAGTTGGGGAATTGCCCATTCTGCAGGAGGGGGCGCTCACATGGAGCATAATACACAGTGCCACTGCAACCACATTGATGAACATTAGGACGCTACAGATAGCATACCAAAAAATTCTGTAGCATGTTATAACCAGGCCTACCTAGACAAGAGGGAAACTGCTTGGTATACTTTGGCTTATATGAATATAAGGAATTTCAACTTCAGATGTCACAACAGAGATGTGGTGATTAATCTGTCCAATGAAACTTTCTGGAAAAGGAAGCACAGGATAATGAAGGATCTTGAGTTGATTGTGGGGATGAATCAACTAACTCTTTCAGTGTGTCTATGATTCCCAGAGCTTTCTTCAAATTAGTTTGCTTTTAAAAAATTATAGTAAATATATATAACATAACATTGACCATATTAAAGTCTCTAAGTCAGTGGCATTAAGTACATTCACAATGTTGTACGACCATCATCATCTAATTCCAGAATTTTTCATCACCCCACATGGAAATCCCATACCTATTAGGAGTTACTGCCCCAGTCCTTCCTTCCTTTAGCTCCTGGAACTACAAATATGCTTTCTGCCTCTACAGGTTTGCCTGTTCTGGATATTCCATGTCACTGGAATCACATAATACGTGGGCCTTTGTGTCTAGTTTTTTTACTTAACACAATGTCTTCAAGGTCCATTCATGCTGTAGAATGTACTAGAACTTCATTCCTTTTTGTGGCTGAATGCTCTTCCATTGTGCCACATTTTATCAATCCATCCATTCTGCTGATGGACATTACATTCTTAGATATGGATTTTGCTTCTCTTTATGATAACCAAAATTCATACAAACAGATGCAGGCCTGGTGTTGTGACTGTTTTGATAAGTCATGATATTAACAGATTATACTCTCATCTATTAATAGGTATCAGCACAACAGGCACTTGATCAATACTGCTTGGTGAATCCACATCTCAGCCTGTAAGGATTCTGGCTGGACAGAACCGAAATAAAGAATGACATTGAGCTGTTAGGGAATGGAGTAGGCACTATACGAACATGTCATACTGTAGAACAGGAGGGAGTTGAGGCTCTGCTGACTGGGCAAGGTGGTACGGACACATGCCCAGCTGACAGCCAAGGCCCTCCTGGAACTATACGGTCATTTAGTCTCAGGGGTGATGTAATTTCCCATGACAATTTTGACAAATGGTTGGTGATAAGATTCCTGAAATAAAGGGATCACCCAGAAGCCATTGAGTAGCAAGTGCTATGCTAGCAGCTTCTGCATTGGACCTGTCGAGGAATCCAGGTTGGTGAAAGTAGTAGGCTGTCTCTTCTAGGCAGTAGGGTCCCAGGCAACTGGGCAAGATTTCTTTTGGAAACTAATGTTTGGGGGAAATCTAGTGGGTTTCTATTAACAAGTAAGTCAGAGCAATGCTAAGTTAAAGCAAATCAAGTAGATTTGGTTTACAGGGAGTCTCAGAGCCCTAATATAGCAACGTGTGTATTAAGCTCCAAAAGGTCCAAGTATGCAATATTTTCTAAGATTCTTTGAATATATAATCCTTTAGGGATAATGTGTGTATTATGGGGTTTTCATGCTACATGGACATCTGGTCAAGGGGGCTAGTGGGAGCTGAAATGTGGGTTCCTTACAGCCTGCTTGGCAAGCCAAGGGTTTGTAGGGCTATGTTCATTGAGAGAGCTCCTTTCATTCCTTCTTTCTTTCTTTCATTCCCTCCTTCCTTCCTTCCCTCTTTTTTCTCTCTCTCCCTTCCTCCCTTCCTTCCTCTCTCTCTTTCTTCCCTTCTTCCTTTCTTTTTCTTTCTCTTTTTCTTCTTTCTTTTTTCTTTTTGCTTCCCATCTCCCTCCTTCCTTTCTTTTCCTTCCTTCCTTCCTTTCTTCCTTCCTTCCTTTCTACCTTCCTTCCTTCTTTCCTTTCTTCCTCTTCTTTTCTTTTGTCTTGTCTTGTCTTCTTTTTTTCTCAAATCTGCTTGCCAAGAATAGTCTCTATTTTGTAATTTTCATAAGGATGCTACATAGGTTAGTTGAGTCCCAGAATCCTTTTTGATGGAGCACAGGGATGTATATGTTTGTATGCATGAGGGAAGGTGTCCTCAGGGGACAACAGTATTCCTGGGAATTGCTGGGCTTATCTTATATGGGATAGCTCTAGACCTAGGAAGGAGCTCTGCTACAAGGGCAAGGGGACCAAAGGGCTGACCCATAGGGAATTGCACTATGGAATGCATTAGGGACAAAGACACTTAGAAAACATGGCAGAGCTCTTTGGTTGTGACCAAGTCACCATATTTGAATGTGTACACTTGACTTACTTTCTGACCTCCCTAGAAGATTGAGCCTGGGAGTGAGCTTTCCTCATTGGTCAGAATTGGAAGGAGTCCTTGGGGAATTCAGGATAAAGGTCTTGGAGGCCAGAGATAGGAGAAGTAGCTGACAAATTTCAAAGGATAAAGTACACACTCAGAGGGAATCAGTGAGATGGTGGGGGTCAGAGAGTTCTCAGAGAGAACTTGAACTGGACATTGAACTAGACACATCTATTAACTCTCACCTCTGTGCTTGCTCTGTTCAGAGGTCATTGATGTTCAAAGTGAAAAGGATATTGGAGCACTATGGGATTATGAGATTCCTCCTGAATTAACTCAGGGTGATCAAATTATTTTGATATTGCTTTAGTTTTATATATTTATTTTTGGATTCTGTGAAAAATGTTACTCCTTGTGGGATACTTCTAAGAAGAAAATCTGGCTAATCATAACATCCCAATCTATGACCATGATCATAATGGAAAATAGAATTTACTAAATAAACATCCAGCTGGCATTGCAAAATTGGTGACATTAAAGCACAAATCACTTGTAAATGAAAGTATTTCTGTATGTCAGGCTTTTGTGTCTTGCTCTGTAATGATAAATATCTATATATCTATAGAGTAAATATTTTTTTCTTCTTACAAAAGTTATATGTGCCTATTTCAGGAATTTTGGAAAATGCAAAAATACACAAAGAAAAAGCCATAATACTTTAATTCATAGATAACCTGAATAGTAAGACTGTAATATTTCTATTCACAAATATAATTTTTGTGAATATATTTTATTTACCTTTCTATGTAAGTATATATTTTATGTTATCAATTATTTACATATGAATATATATTTTATTTTTAAAAGATATATATCTTTTTACAGATTTAAAAATAAAATGATCTCCTATTTATATAATTTTGTAACTTGTTTTTTTAAAAAATCACTTATCAATGTATTATATATTCTTTCCATGTCTTAAAATATGACTTCAAAACATGGTTGCCTACTATATTATTGTGTGGACATTCCAAATTTTATTTAATATGCTGGAGACATCTACTGAATATACCATGGACTGACAAAAGAACCAACAGATCTGTCCTAGAAGAAGTGCAACCAGAGCGCTCCTTGGAAGCAAGAATGGCCAGACTGCGTCTTACATATTTAGGACATGTAGTCAGGAGAGGTCAATCCCTGGAGAAGGACATCATGTTTGGGAGAGTGGCAGGTCAACGCAAAAGAGGAAAACCCTCTACCAGATGGAATGACACAATGTCTGCAACAATGAGCTTAAGCATAAATAAGATTGTGTGCCTGGCAGAGAATAGGGAAGTATTTCGATTTGCTGTACATAGGGTCGCTATGAGTCGGACTCGACTCGATGGTACCTAATAACAACAACAACAACAATGTCCCTTATTGTTGAGCATTTAAACGGGAGTTCAAACCCATGAAAAATTGGGCTCAGGTTTGGGTTTAGGTTCAGGGTTTATGTTAAAATTTAGAGATTCAAGTTTGGCTTGGGTTTGGTTTTAAAATTTTAATCCTATAGGTAGATGGACAAATAAAATTTTTTCAATTCTTTTTCAAATTTTAAATAGTTAATGATGTCAAAAACAAAAACAAAACAAAACTAAAAACATTTAAAAGCTGAAATCAAACTCAATTTTTCACTGGGTTCAGGTTCAGTTCAAGTTCAGGTTTGGATTCAGAAAAAAATTTAAAATGCTTGAATCAGAAAGGGTTCAGAGTTTGGATTTGAGTTCAGTTTGAAGCCCTGCTACCTACATGTAAAATTTAAACCTGAACCTGAATTAAACTGAATCTTTTAAATTTTAACATATTGCACCTGCACCTTAACTTGAACCCAATTTTTCATTGGTTTGAAGTCCTATTTAAGTGAGTCTTAATTTTCCCCTTATTATCTATTACTCAGTGATCAACTTTATTTTTTACACATTTCTAATTGTTTCGCAGAGGCCTGTTGTTGTTGTTGTTAGGTGCCATTGAGTTGGTATGCGACTCATAGAGACTCCATGTACAACAGGTAAAATGGTATTGTTACTGCTTCTCTGCTATTCATAGGGTTTGCAATGGCTGATTGTTTTTTGGGATTGGGTTGCCAGGTTCTTCTCCCGAGCCTAAAGCACCTGGTATTCCAAGTGGTCTCCCATCCAAGTACTAACTGGGCCTGATCCTGCTTAGTTTCTGAGATCCAATGGGATCAAATGCCACTGTGCCATGGCTGCAGGCTCCCAGAGACCTATTCTACCTTTTTCTTATACTTCTATTATGCTATAAATCCAAATGTAGTCATTGTTGGTTATAATTATTTCCCAAAGATGAACAAGATACTTAACACATATGTCTCCTCATATAAGTATCATAAACTAAGACAAGGCAAAATTGCACATTTAAAGTACTTGGCTTTAAAGTATTATCACTTTCCCTTACATAATAAACTTTGTTGTTCACAGGTGGCATGATAGTCTATGTAGAATATATGAAAGAATTTACAAAAAACTTCCTGGAACTAATAATGCAAGATTACAAGATACAAAGGTAGTATACAAAGGTCAATCTTTTTCCTATTTACCATCCATGAGCAAGCGGAATTTCAAATTAATAACACAACACAATGTCTACACATCTGATCCACAAGAAGCTGTTCAGTTAGGGTATTTAAGAAACTAACCTGACTACCTGATGTTAGGACCCAGTAAGACTGAGTTCTGTGTAGTATGATCTGAACACAGGCTGAATATTTGCTCCTGTGGATTCTTATTCTGACCCAACATTATATTACAGTGGTATCTCAGCACTTGACCACAATCTGTTCTGGAAGACTGGTCAAGTGTCAATCAGGTAAAACAAATAATCATGTTTTTCCCATAAGAAATAATGTAAATGTATTTATTGGTTCCAGCACCACACTGAATGGCTAATTCAGACACACATGTGCCACTCACATGCTTAGCAATGAGTTCTTTTTAAAGTTCAGTTGTTGCTCTTACTGTTATACCTCTTTCCTTCACTTTTTGTGCTAGAAAGTTTCCTGTTGCTGTGATGACTGATAGACATACGTATATATACTTTAAAAACCCCATGAGATTGTGAACACAGTACCAGAACAGGTCTTTTTACTGCTTGAAATTGATGTGCCAAGGGATACTTTCCACTTTGTTTTACCTGGAAGCCTCATGGGTAAGTCTGCTGTCTCATACAGGTTTCAGCACAGTGGTTGAGTGCCAAGTAAGTGGTTGAAGGACCAAAACAGAATTCTCTTGAAAATACTGGTTAATGACCAAAATGTTTAAGCACAGAGCAGGTTAAATGCTGATATACTGCTGTATTTGTTTCTAGCACCTTAAACAACATTGACTCCACTATCTTTTTTTTTGTGTGTGTGTGTGTGGCACTGGGGAACAAACAAGGGCCTCAAGCATACTAGGCGAGTGCTCTACTACTGAGCTACATGCCTGGCCCCTTCCAGTATCTTTACTGGCACTCTTGGAGGCTCTTCTGGTGGACACCTGTTGTACTCCATTTGGTCCCACATAAATGTGTCCTTCCCTAACGTACCTGAGAAATCCCAGACCCACCTCCTGAACTGTATCCTTCTTAGCAATCAGTTTTGCTTGTCACCAAACCTCTTTAGGGAAGTTATTCTTGATGATGAAACTCATATTTAAATAATATATAATCTGAGGTTATATGGATATAAACAGAGGTGTTCTATGACAGCTACAGCAATTCTGTGAACACATGAGAATCATACAAAATTGTCCTGCCATGTAGGCAGGACAATTGTAATTGAAGGGTTCTGCAGTCTGATGGTCTCCCTTAGATTCTCCCTTCATTTCAAAGAAACTGAAACTAGGCACTATAGACAAGCAACATGGCAGTGGTCCATGCCATAAAATGGTATGAAACCCTAAGCAGATTACTACATCAATGGAATGGTGAGTGAATACACACATGTAATTTTAAGTTAATGTGTTTAAAAGTACAGTGATTTTTTTAAGAAACGCTCCCCTACTTTGGTTAACTTTTAAAACTAACCTGCCAACTACTGGCTCATGAGAGGTTTCCTATGGGCACACATTTCCACTGTTGTTAGCTGTACATGTCTCAGCTTTGACCTGTCTCATGAGATGCAAACTCCCCAGGGACAGACCTTATGTCTTAGCCATCTTTGCTGATGGCACACAGCACAGAGGCTTGCAGCTTCTGACTAGTGTTCTTAGAATTGAACTACAATGTCTCTGTTCACATTAACTTGAATTCCTTCGGGTTGACTGTACTTTCCACTCTGATCCTGAGTCATCCTGTCATTTTCCTGATTACCAAATAACTCAGTGTACTTGGAATGAAGAAATGTCTGTCATTAATTATTCATTCTGCTGGGATTGGCTAGTAAGGGTAAGGCAGAGGAGGTGACTTCTGGCAGCTTGAGCACGACTGAGGTATGGCTCCGCCAATTAAGTACTTCATACTAGAATATTCCACGAATGCTATAGGATAGTGAAGTAATTCATCACCTATATTTAAAGTTGAATTTACCGATATTTTATGGTATTAGATATTATTTCTATTAACATTTTATGCTGAAATTACAGAATGATTCGTGAGTACTGAATTTTTGATTGCTTTTACACTTGCTGGGACACTATTAAACTTGATTTACGTTAATAGCACTGTAAGAAGATATTAACAGTGAAATTTCCAAAAGCACTTAGCATCTCATAATTGGAGTTGAATGACAAAAAAAATGAGGAGATAATAAAGTAAAGAGCGAAAAAGAAAGAGAAAGTTTTGACAATATTCTTTTTAACCTGTGGTTCTTAATAAGATTTTTGCAGTATTGTTTTAGGTTAGGAAAGAATCAAATCTCCAATCAGGAGAGCTGATGTTGATTTATTAAAAGAGTTTTATAATATGGAATAAAGACCTTGCCCTAGGTAGAGAGTACAGAATTTACTACTTCTATGAGAGAAAAATTTCTGAGTTCTAGAGAAGGCAGGAAAGTTCAATTACCACCTTTTTCTTCCTTCCATGGTGTCTAGAGGATAACAGTTTTTTAAAATAATAGAATTAATTTAGTTATAGCTGCTAGAATACAGAGTATTTAAAGCCAAGATGTCAAAGCTAAAACAATAACCATTATTATAACAAATTTTATTGAGTCATTTTGTGTAGGCTCTATGTTAAGCAATTTACATGCATAAACTCATTTAACCTTCACACTATCCCTGTGCATTAGTTACTATATTAGTCAGGTGTCATCACTGTGAAAAATGCCTGCGAGAAACAACTTAAAGTAAGAAAGATTTATTTTGGTTCAAAGTTTCAGAGGTTTCATTTGATGGTCAGCTGGCTCCATTGCTTTAGGTCTGCATCAAGGCAGAATCATCATGGCAGGGAGCACACTGCATAGCTGCTCACTTCATAATGGCCAGGAAGCAGAGAGAATGAGACAGGAAAGAGCCAGAGGCAAGATGCCCTTCAAAGGCACACCTCTACTGACCTACTTCCTCCAACCAGGTCCCCTTCCTACCACCTCCCAATAATGCACATATTACAAATCCACCAAGGGATTAATTCATTGATTAGGTCAGAGCTCTCAGGATCCAATTACTTCTCAGTGATTGGATCTACCAGCTGGCTCCCAAGCCTTTACTACATGAGCATTTTTGGTGATACTTCAGATCCAAACCATAGCAGTTATTACTATTACTTCTACTTTACAGCTAGGGAAAGTGAGAATCCAAGAAGTTTAGTGATTCTGGCAGGCAGTGGCATCAGGATTTGAATCTGGGCAGTGTAGCTCCTGAACAGATCCTTAACCTCTATGCTTTTGGGGCATAATGACTAAGTTATAGCAATCTGACAAATGTCAGAGCCTCATTGTACATGGCTTTTATGGGCCTTGCATACTTTTTCTCACAAGGGCCTCTTCTCCTAATAGGATTAGTAAAACATATTTTATGATTGTATTAGTATAAAGATGAATATTATAAATAATATTATTATTTTACTTCAAAACATTTCTTTGACCTAAAAGTTAACTTTAAAAATGATTTTAAAAGTAATTAAAATACTTTCCTGGGCCCCTAAAAGTATTGTGGGCCCTGGAAATTGAGTCTACTATATCTATAGGAGAAGTCAGCCCTGGTTAGCATGACAAACAAAACTAGGACTAGATATGAGATCGTGTAATTGCACTTCAGATTACCACAGAACCCAGAAAACTATGCTGATGCAATGAACAGAACATGAGGAAAGGAACCAGGTGATTTCTGTCTCCCATACTTTTTGGGAGGAGATCATGGCCTGGGTCCTTATCTGGTCCTTTGCCACAATAAACACCCTCTTGTTATCTCTTGGTTTCAGCACCTTCTCAGATACAAAAATCCAAGGATGCACAAGTCTCATATAAAATGGCATGAATCCTTGTTTGCACATAACCTATGTACATCTTTCTGTATACTTTAACTCATCTCTAGATTACTTACAATACCTCACTTGATGTAAATAGTTGTGATATAATACTGTTTGGGGAAAGGATGTCCAACCTTTTGGCTTCTCTGGGCTGCATCAAGTAAAGAGGAATTTCAGCCTGTGAGCTACAGGTTGGACACATCTAGTTTAGGAATAATGACAAAAAGATCTTACTTCAGTATAGGTAATTTTTTTGAATATTTTTCATTATGCTTGAATGAATCTATGGATGTGGAACACTGGGATACAGAGGACCTGTACTTCTCTTTAGATAAAAACAACAAAACAACAACAACAACAACAACAAAAACAACAACAAACACCAAAGCTTGAGTCCTTATCTAATAATAGTGCTTACAAGCCAACATAATATTAGAGACGGTGAGTGTTGGCATAAACCTCAAGATCTGCTACTCAGGATTCTGACCTGGGCTGTTTGGGAAATCGTTCTCTGCAAACAGAGAGACATCATGGCCACACTATTCAGTTCTTCCTCACTCATGGCAACAAATGGAGGTTTCCATCTTTAAAAGAATGTACATTCATTCATTGAAATCTTTACTCAAGCAGTAGTGCTTTGCTTGCTCCATTTTCTTTAGAGCTAAAAAAGTAGGGGCCCCTCTGAGAAAGTACATAATCTCAACTTTTGGCCTAGACTTGAGTATGTTTTCAATAAAAGTGGTTAGGAAAAAAACATCCATTTTTAGTTCTCAAGTTGTTCCTTGATTCTCTATCTGGACATAGAAGAAATCGAAATGTGTATATCCACATAACCATTTTAGGGTTAATATGTTTTGCTTAATGATAAAAGTAATTTCAAGTTAGCTCTGCTTGAACTAGATCATTTGCATGAAGGTCTCTCAGTGGTAGATACAGCATACTGAAGGAGATTTATGTGTAGACATTATCTAACATCCCCTTCTTCTAAAAGCATGGTTTTAAAAAGAGTAGAAATGTATACCTTTTATTAAGCAAGGAAAATGTGCCAGAAATCTAGGATACAATATTCTCCTTGTAATTTTTAAGTGATTTAAAATCATGTGATTGTACTGATTTACTTCTTTAGTTCATTCTTTTCAACCCAAGAATAGATAGTCAAGTATATGGCATTTATAGACTCCATTTGGAAATGGGGCAATATTTACCTTAAAAATGAATGAGAATGTGAATCTGGGATTCTGTTAAGATCATAGCTAACAAAAGGCACAAAATAAAAAGGGACTGGTAACTGATAAGTAAATGATAGATGACTGAATGGATAGATACATGAATAGATTAATGAATAGATAGAGAAATGGATAATACAGATGAATGAATTAATAGAGACACAAATGGATAGACAAGTAGATGACAGATAATAGAAAGGTATTCATAGATCAATACATGTTTAGAAAGTGGATAGTGAGATGCACATGGATGAATAGATGACTGGGAAGCAGAATAAATAGTTGATATATAAATGAATATAGCTAGATGAATGGATAGATAGAGGCTAACGATTGATGAATGTAAGGGTAAATTTGGAATGAAATTGTAGATAGATGCAAGGGTATAACAATATCATGATTGTACCCAACTGGAATGGAATACCAATGTAGATAATGACATTTCTCTTCATGGAGATTTAAAAATAGTTTAACTGTTTGGGCAGAATAGGGTCTGGAGGTAGGAAATTAGTCAATCTCTAAGAACCCTGAAGTTTCACAATAAATTCTTTAAGGATATGAAAAAATACAAATATGCCATGATTAGGCTCCGTCTGAATCCTCCATAATGCTCTATGCTAGCCATTTGGCCTCTCTGACAGCCTCTAGAACAATGTGTAGATGCAGAGCTGAAGGATAAAGGTGGCTTTCCTGGGCAACCTTCCTACACCCTTGATAATACACAAAAGACATCCCCTCTGGCCTCTTCTTTAATTCAGATATTCATATATACCTTCACTGGTAGACCTACTCAGGAAAGACTGGTGCTGTAATTAATCTATGTCACAGGAAGATGTAGTATCGGCAGAATTTATGAGTGGGTTTGAGCCACTGTGATGAGTAGGGGCACCTCAGCCTGTGTGATATAAATTCCTCTGCTAATTGGATTGCTGGAGCTAATCAGAAGCCAGAAAAGGAATAAAAAAAAAATCACTGTTCTTGCTGCTGTTGCTGCTGTTGCTGCTGTTGCTGTTGCTGCTGCTGCTGCTGCTGCTGGCTGATAAAGCGGGCAGCTCCTTTCAGGACAGAAGGTACTGGAATTGAATCCTCATGTAGAGGTCTTATTCTGGATAGCTATCTCAAAAGTGACACATCCTTTCTGTCACCAAGCCAGACATCAGGAGATAGGGCCATGGGAGAAAGGGTAGAGTGATTCCCAAAGAGATTTTTATTACTAAGTTGCAAAAACAATGAGTAGGGTGAGACGGAAGAAGCAGAGGCCAAGGTGGGATAAAGCCCACCACCCAATGGCTGAGAGAGCCAGAAAGTTTCTCTGAAGTGAGGTTCTACTTCCTGGGACATGTGAGCATGCCAAGTATCACTCTGGGCCATGACTTCAGGTGTGTGGGACCTTATCTCCACAGCAAAGAGGAGCTTCTCATTTAACTTATCACGCTCTTGTGCCCACTTTCCTGAAGATGAGAGGGCTAAGAGAAGGATGCACATTCCTCTCAATACTTGGGCAGGTCAATTTAGGGAGCTCACGTTGACAGTTCAAGCTGTAGGGAAGGTAAAGAAAAAGGCCACATGCGAAACTTCTCACCCTCCAGAAAACCATCAGGGTTCAGCACCTGAGAGGGAATGCTCCATCCGTGCTCTCTTTTTCTACATTTTGGATGGGTGTGGGGATAAAGCAAGTGTGTGTTCATTATCCTGTATAACTTTCCCACCAAGGATCAATGGTTCATTCCAGCCAAAAGCATGCAAAGCTGTGTCTAAGCAGTATACACTGCTTAGACACGTCTATCTTGCTTGTCTAAGCCTCCACCACTTCTCTGCAGAAGAAAAATGGGTCCCTAATATTTGGTTTCACGAAGCTGAATGCCCTGCAGTTCTCACTATATTCTACTTTCTTTCTCTCCTGTATTCTTTTCTCTCTGTGATTTCCGCTTCTTTGCCCATATTTCTTTGGGAGCCCTCTACATTTGTTCTAAAGCCCTGCCTCGGAGGTAAATCCTTAGCCTTGATGAGTAGGCAGCAAGCCTCTCTTGCATACAACAAAGACTGTTTTTTTCTATCTTTTGGGTGACACGATAAAAAATAACCCTGTATTTATGCAAATTGCAAAGTAGCGTGTGATAATGAAAACAAAACAGTGCTGGACCGCAGCCAAGACATGGCGCTGACGGGGGCTCCCGACCACTGGGCTCTTGATTCTTTGGGGAAAGCAGCTGTAGAGAAACAAGAATACAGAACACCCTCCTGACGCGCGCACGCCCTTGTCCGCACGCATTCCGGTACCCGTCACCTCGGAGCCAGCAAAACTTGGGGATCCAAAGCGGTTCTGCTTCCTAACACCATTGAGCACTGCAGCGTCGTCCCCCACGAGCCTCCCTGCCCCTGCTCCTGATTCCCTTTCAGGAATTTACAAACATTTTCCCCAGATCAATATCCGTATTGATTATTCATTGTGAGTGAGTCGTGTGTCTTTGGTGATCCAGCTCACAGAGGTAGCAGCCAAAGGCTGCTGCAGGGGAAAAAAATAACAGAAGGCGAGAGGGACCCCGCTCTTGCTGGGTCTGTAGCTGTCGGCATCACAGAAAGGGAGAAGAGAAGAGAAGAGTGCTTCAAAACAAAGGAATGGACAAGGGTGGAAGAGAAAGAGGGAGCAATAGCAAGAAAAATGAAGGGAGGACTGGTTCCAGGCATCTTGATGGCTTAGAGGAAACCCCCATCTTGTGTCTGCTGTTACATGCAAAATGCAGTGGACTTCCTCTGCTCTGGGAGTGAAAAGTGACTCACAGTTTTGGTATCTCCTACGTAAGAGCTTTTGGGGGACTCCTTGGCTTGCTGACAGACAAGGAAGAACACAGCAGCAGTGAGGTAAAAACACGATTCCTTCCAACTGCCTTGCGGAGGATGTGCAGTCGTTCCGTTTGACTTGAACAGCTTGCTGCTCTCTGATGGCACGCGGAGGGAGAATAATTAAAAAGGCCAGCATCACTTACTAAGTGAGTAAACACAAAGCCGTTCCAAACGTGCTCTTCAGCTAATGAGAAGCTGTAATTTCTTATACTTCAAGGCAAAACAAGACAGTGATAGGGCTCAGTGGAGTGTGTGTTTGCGTGGATATGGGGGTGGGAGGTGGTGGTTGGTTGTGGAGATAAATCGACTAATTGTTGGCAATGTTTAAAAAAGAGATTACTGGAAAAGACAGTGAAATGATGACAGGAAAACATCTTGGATCAGAGCCAAAAAAAAAAAAAAAAAAAAAAATCGAGGCAAATCAAGTCTGCAGCTCGGAAAAACACCCATCGCTCCGGTGGGAAGCTATGACAAGAATTGCCTGGAGTTCCTCTGCTGAATATGGAATATTGTGGGCGCAAAAGGACAGGACCCAGGACCACCAGGGAAAGGAGCCATGGCATGCTGGGTTACACCATTATGTCATACATTGAGGGGAAAAAACAAAAACAAAAACAAAACAAAACCCTAAACAAAACCCAAACCAAACCAATAAAAACCAACCTGTCCTTTTCTTTAAATTGGATCCTTCTGCTTGCTCAAAATTGCATTGGTCTATTAAAAGCAACCCTTAAATATGCCTTCTGCTAGTAGAAGCTGCTGATTCTGTCTTCAGGAAGCTGCCGCAAGGTTACAGAAATATGCTGGGAAAAGGAGGTTGAGGAAATTCAGTTTTCCATTGGCTGGGCTTCTGGCAAATGTGCCAGGTGATCGTCTTTGCCATTTGGACTGCCATGTGGGAGCTAGATTTGGGATTCCTCTTCTGTTGTCACCCAGCTGTGGCTTGGTGAGTCCAAGACCAACCATGAATAGGACTCTTTAAATACAGTGTTCCAAACAGTTATGACAAAATAAGGACTCTAAGGAACAAAATGAGTTAGATTTTCTTTCTTTCTGGGTGTTCAGTTAACTCAGCTATATGGTTCTCTTTTCCATGAGTGGACTAGGGGCTCTTTTAGGATTTCTGGGACTAGAAGTTAAAACAGATAAGATATCTTTCTTGTGAATGGGTATTTTATTATCTTCACGTTGCCTCCTTATTTTGGACTCCCCAGTACATTCCAAGTTTCCTAAGCAGGAGAAATACATCCTGCAGAAATGGGTCTTAGTGACCGAAAGGAGGTGGAATGAAGCCAGTCATGGATGAGTCGAGCACTTACACTGCATGTCTTCAGCATTCAGAGAGACCTGGGTCTGTAGTGTTTGTGTGAGCATGTGTGGGCATCAAGTGGAGTGCATGCTTGTGTGTGTGTGTGGCTCTGTGTCTGTGTTTCTCCGAGAGGGAAGGAAAGCATGAAGTCGGCACAGACTAAATGTTTGGGTATTTGTGTAATTGGTGCGGAGCATGTTCAATGCTGCAAGGCAGACAGCCACCCATCCCTGGACTCTGCAGCTCTGGAGGGCCTGGACAGACCTGATCTGAATGTTAAATGCAGGAGATGAAATTAGCATACTAACCAAGGATGTCAACCCCTCCTCACAATCAGTAAATGGCCTGCTCCTCTCTAAAGCGGGCACAGCCATGCGTGCCAGCC
This sequence comes from Pedetes capensis, assembly GCA_007922755.1. Taxonomy (NCBI): domain Eukaryota; kingdom Metazoa; phylum Chordata; class Mammalia; order Rodentia; family Pedetidae; genus Pedetes; species Pedetes capensis. The sequence goes on from VMDO01021375.1 coordinate 34,449, forward strand.
ACTTAACTATGTCCTCGGCCAGATCCTTTTTTGTGTTTGTTTTTTTGTTTTTGTTTTTTGATGAAAGACTGGAAATTCATTAATGAGGAGGGAAAGAAGGGCTTCAAGGGGCTGTAATGAAAACAAATGATCCTCTTTAAACCTCACGACGGCCAAAGCCAGGGGACGGGGGCTGCTTTCTGCACTGGGGCTGGAGAATAGGAAATTCCACAGACAACAGACCACTTGATGAGAGCCAAAGAATGTACGGCTTGGGAATACTTCTTCTATGTGGTACAGACTGGCTATGACTGGTGTGTCTGTGTTAATAAACTTAGAATGAGCTTTATCTTCCTAACTCTAAAAGACAAGTATGGTCTACCAGATGTCTTTCCATTCAGGCATAGGTTATCAAAGATTCTTGACCTTGTGAAGGTAGGAAAAGGATTCTGAAATCTTTCGGCCAATTGCTTCCATTTTTGGAGTAATACAAATCTTTCTTTTGGGTTGCATATTAGGGCTTCCCCAGCGGCACTATTTGCTTTCATCTGTGTTATACAATGAAACACACAAAGGAAAAGATTTAACTTCCACTTCGATAGAGCCCCATATTAAAGTACGCTGAATGCTAAGAACCAAGAGTCAGGCACTCTATTTGGAGTATTTGGGCTGGTGAAAGTTTCTTTTTTGTTTTCTTTGTTTTAATTATGCTATCCTTAGAAATAAGCTTTTTCTCTTCCATTAGTACTTTCCTGATTTGGTTTTAAACCAGGGGTCATATGCTCTGAAATCTCCAGGGATCTGTGGGTACCAGCTTGAGGAAGCAATAAGGAGGAGTGTAGCTTGAGATGGCCTGCAGCTGTAGCCCTGTGGCATCTGATCCCGTCAGATCTCGGAAGCTAAGCAGGGTCAGGCCTGGTTAGTACCTGGATGGGAGACCGCCTGGGAACACCAGAAGCTGTAGGCTTGGGAGAAGGACCTGGCAACCCCCTCCCAAAAATCAACCTGCCATTGAAAACCCTATGAACAGCAGAGAAGCACTGACAATAGTGTTTCCCCTGTTGTACAGAGGGTCGC